>PVKB01000167.1:211841-373870 GCA_004027205.1 Ctenodactylus gundi | reverse complement strand
GGGCTGCGGCTGAGGGAGGCTCCTTGGAGCCTGCTGCGTTCTTTATGACTGTGGGTGACATTGCACAGACATTCTCCTTTCTCTTGCGATGCCTTTGTTTTGATCTACAAAAGTCTGCTGAGTTTCTTTTGGGCCTTGTCATGTTAAGAAAAACAAATGTAATAATATGCACTTGAAAAGGCTCACATGTCTTGATATTTTAATAAGCTTTTGATTCTACAGGGACCTCAGAGGCTTTTAAAAGTTTAAAGTTAATAAAGAGAGTAAAAGAAAAAAATATGAATTGTTTTTAATTATTATTATACAGGATTAACCCAGCCAGTTGTGTATAATTAGACAGTAGCTACCTTGCATAGTAGAGTCAGTAGATAGGCCCACAGGGGGGCCGCCAGAAGGCTGAGGTGTTTACAAGGCACTGGAGATGTTTTCATCAGGCACATAATCCCCGTTGCTGTTGCTATTGCTTTTATAATGGATGTGTTCATTACAACCAGAGACTGATATGCATATCCATCATCCTCATGGCACAGATGACTCTACAGTGGGGGATGGCAGGGGACAGTGTGTGTTATACTTCGGTGGCAAAATTATTAAGAGAGCCCATTAGTATGCAGCTTTTTTGGTGGTTTTATTTTTGTTGTCATTATTGAGAGGCATCTTAAGGAGAGGTTAAATAAACAATTGCCAAAGGAGTGATGATTAAGATATTGCGAAGAGAGTTTTTTTTTCCCCCTACTACTGCCAGCCCAGCAGTAAAAGCAATGGGCAAGGAGTTCTAGAGCCTTGTCATAAACCAGCCAATGACCTGAGGGAATTCATTTATTCAATCATCATTTACAGAGTGCGGCCATATGCCAGGCAACATCTAGGTGCTAGGGACAAGATAACAGTCAAGAGAGACTGCACCCTTTCCTACAGAAATCCTCAAGCCAGTTCTTACCTGCAGTTCTTATAAATAGGCACCCCGGGGCCCCGGTCTGGACTTGATAGATCCAGGTAGCATCTCCAGGGCGCCACTTGGGCATATGAGGTTTGGGAAAATGAGTCAATGGTTCTGGTGGTTTCTACGCTGGGTGGGAGAGCATTATAATGAAGCATAAAAAATAAAATAAGTGTTAGGAAAGGGGAAGTGTTTGCTCTGAGCCGCCTTTCCTTTATTTTTGGAATGGAGGTACTAGTGCCTGTTCTACATTTCTGTCTAAGGAAAGGGGGCCCGTTATGCAGAATTTGAGAACTATGTAGGAAATTTATTGAGAGATGCTCACAGAAAAAAACTTTTGTTGGGGAATAAATTGAGTAATCACAATTGCTTCCAAAAGGCTATGTGACTTGAGGGAGTAAAGCTTTGTCTAAAACAGCAGACACGTCTCAGTCACTCCATCTACCCTAATTACTAGATACTTGCTGAAGGGGTGGGGCGGGGCACACCACAGTACCCAACACTGTCCTACAGACATTGAAATGGAGATTTAAAATACTCCCCCAAATAATTAAGAATGCCATCATTTTCGTAAGCAAATGTCCTGTTGATAATGGCTTTTGAAATGTATTCACTTTTAATGTGAGAATGATCAGGCCACAACCATCACCTTATGATTATGAGTGCTGATTGGCTAAGTTGGCTGACTGGGCTAGAATCTGGATTTTTCACCCAAAATTTCCTTGTATGTGTTCTCTCAAACTACCACACTTCGGTTGAAAAATTACATTTCCAGGGAGAGAATAACTGATTTGTGGTAAGAGGCATAAATGAGACTAGCTCTTCTGCTACATAATTTAAACAAGCTGAGAGGTCCCACTGGTGCTAAAACTGCTAAAGAAATGGTAGTTCTTTTACTTACATCTGTTAAATATTTTTCTCTACCCTCCTACTTAAGAATGAGTTGATGCAGTTATTTTATACCTTCATACAATGAACTTAAACCCTGTTTATCTCTGCTCCAGAATCCAGAAAAGAAAGGGTTGGTTGCAATGACCTATGTGATTCTTCTGGCTTTAACACTCTTGTTCTATGATTCCGCACATAAATACGATGCTTCTACCTACCTGGAGCAGAGGCTGGGAGCACCAGATTTTCTTCCAGATGAGAGTGGGCAGTGCAGAGAGACATCTAAGTAAAAGCCTATTCCATCACAATGGAAGTATTATAAAAACTGGCATTATAACAACAAAGCTGGAAGCAAATTTCTTCTATTGTCAGTTACAGTTCTTTTTTTCTCTGTCCCCGCCTTGTCCAAACTTTGGTGTAGAGAGGTCAATCAGTGGTTATAAGGAATACAAATGGGAAAATGGCTGACTACTGAGTAAAATATTGATATCCTCCTCTGTCGTCTTGTCTGGACATACATAATACTTCATCCTCATATCATGTTTACCTATGTTCCTGTTTTAGTGAAACACTCAAGTGAGAAGTACCAATTATGTTTTTCACTTTACGTTTATTTAAAGATCCATCTCTCGTCAAGCTGCTCACACTCCAGGAATGGTTGACAATATTTTAAACAATTAGAACACTTTCCTGCAGCCCAGAACTCCCTGTTCTGGGAATCGAAAACACCAGAATTGTTTGCTGGGATTGTAAGTTGAAACACGAACAGCTAAATCTAAATCGGCACTTGGAAGTCAGGAATGCTAGTAGTGAGCCTGGATGAAAAATTAGAAATGAATTTTCAATATACTTGCTTGTGAAATGAATTTTTAGTATCACAATCTAGCATCATGATTGTTAGGGCTTAGAGATTCAACCACAGGTTCTTGTATAGGACACGCATATGAATAGGCATGTGTATAAGTATGTGTGTGGGTAACACTTGCATGATGTTATTCCTATGGAACTACAGGTGCGGCCACCAGGGCAATCTGTCAGGCCTGCGAATCAGATTACATTTGGAATCTAAATGGGGCAGCTAGCTAGATTTGGAGACAAGCCAATTGAATAATGATGACATAGTTTGGGAAAAGATGAAATAGTCGATTTGGAGTAGAATTGGCCAGAAGGAGTGTTAATGGTCTGCCTTCATTGTGTGGTACAGAAAATACCACAAAGAGCCATCATCTCTGTGGTATAACTCTGAGGCAAAACAGGAATTTAAAGAGAAAAGCTCAAGAAAAGCATCAGGAAAAAGACGGAACTTCCATACTCCCCAGGGAAAGTGAGTACCTTCAGTCATTTAAAAAGTAAGGGGGAATTAAACGCTGGGAAATATTTTCTATTGTCAGTCACAATTCTCTGCTGGCCCACTGGGATGGAGCACATCATCTAATAAGACATTTTCATTTCTGCTTTCTTTAACTCCATGGAAAATCCTTCCTGAATTCTCCACAACTCTCTGTGGTGTTTACTAAGTGAAATAACTTAGTGCCCTCCACAGTCTTGACTAACTTACTATCCACCTGCTTCTCCGAATCAATAATAAACACATTAAATACCATTGGTCCCCAAACGGTCCCCAAATGCACCATGCTATTAACCTCTCTTCACTCCAGGAGACCAACAGACACTCTTCCCTGCTGCTTAGCTGGTTTTATAAAAATCTCTGGCCTTTGACTGCTCCAGCCCAGCCTAAGGCGGTGTGTGCCTCCACTCCCATTCCTTCCTAGCCATTGCTGATGGCTCACAGGCTGGGGCCTGGTCTCCTGCACGTCGGGGCTGGCAGGAGGGACAATCTGTTTGATGGGAGGCCCAGCAGAGCAAGGAAGAAGAAGGCAGAAGAACTTCATTGTTCTTGCTGAAAACCCAGTTGCGTTGCCGCTTTTCAGTTCCATTGAGAAATGTCAATGTTCTTTCCCCCTGTCTGCTGGAGGCAGATTTGACCAGGTGTCTCCACGCAGAGTGGGTTCTCACAGTTTGGCTGCGTGTGTGTCATCAAGCTAAATAAGGAGCCAGTTCAGTCCGCCACCCCCCTTTGCTTCTGCCGGCCAGACACACTTCCCCATATGACAGCCTTATAAATAGCTGCTAAGCAGCTGGTCCTCCTCTCACCTTCTGACTCTGTCAGATTCCCCCACCAGAAGCCGCTGACAGTCATGTAGCTGGGAGCTCCCCTCTCTCTCCTCCCCCCTCAGCCCCCCACCTTTGACATGTGGCCACCACCTCAACCATGTCCACCACTCAGGAGTTGACTTCTACAGGAGAAGGGGGCAATGAGGTTGGGGGCTGGATTTGACCACTGAAGCAAGCTGTCACCCGACTGAACAAGGGGATGGAAGTTTGGGAGACACTGCCGAGAAATAGCAGACAGCCCGTACTACACAGGCCAGATGGCTGACCCAGCAAAAATCCCAGAACCATTCTGGAGTGAGTCAAATATTATAAATATCCAAGGGGGATCTGCTGTACTTCTCTCTACATAAGTATGTATGAAATAGTTTTTAGACAAATAAACATAAGATAAAATGCATTATTGCTAACTTTCACAACAGTTGTACAAGTTGTCAATGTCGTGAAAAGACAACGTATTCAGATTTCAAATAAGGACAGGATTTGGGACAAGGAAAATATATAAAAGAATTACAGATTTGGGAGCCAGTAGGTAATGACAAAAAGATAAAATAGAGGTAGTTTTATCTTTCTAAATATTGTTGGCTTTTATGAAAAGAAGAGGCTGGAGGTTATAGGGAATCAGAGCTGCAGGATCCAGCCTTTTCAAAAACTTTGAGGCATGGTCTCTCTAAGGTGCCCAGTCTGGACTCAGACTTGCCATCTTCCTGCCTCAGCCCCACAAGTAATTTATTCTGTTTTATGAGAGTAATTGGAAAATCAGAAGACTGAGTGATTGGCCAAGTGCTACTGGTGACAAAGGGAAGGTTTGAGCTCAGGTAGTCTGTAAAGTGCCAAGGCTTCCTGTGTTGGGTGACAAGAGCAGGGGAGGCAGAGAAAGTGGTAGATATGAGGGTGGGGCTGTGGGGAGATCCTTTCTCCCATTTAGGCTTAAGGAATCCAGATTTCTGCCTCCACCTCAGCCGTTGAGGCAATATTTTAGCCAGTGAATGAGGCTGGTCGTCCTTTACAGATGCTGTCCACCCATTTGGAATGATCTCCCCAGACACCCCTACTCAGTTCAAGCTGTTAAACATTTGCTCTGGTGTTTCCTCTGTGGCAAATCCCTCCTGCCCCCGCAACTTCTTTGCTATCGCCTGGCTTGGGATGCTCTGTTCTTGGGAGCTTCTGCACAACAGGGGTGGGGCCAGCTGGCTAAGGGGTCAAAATTCACATAACTTCTAGAAATTGTAGGTGGTGATATTAACTAAAACTGTTGCCACCTGCTTAAATCAGAAGTGTCCTGTAACATTTTGGAGCCTGGAATTTTGGACGATCCCCTGATAATCTGATTCTATCTTGAAACCATTTCATTGACCGTGAGTCTTAATTTGGTTCCAAGTGGACAGTATGTTGTAATGTCTCAAAAGTCAGTCTGGTTTCCTCAATGTGGTGTTCTGAAATAAATGGAACCAGAATCGGTGCTCAGCACTCCCAAGGCCTTTTCTTACTTTCTGCTCACTGTATGTAAAAGCAGATACCATTAATACTTGATGTTTATAGATGAAGAAACAAGGGCTCAGACATGTAGGAACACTTGAGTCAATGTTATCCAGGGACTGAATGGTGAAGCTGAGATGAGAATCTAGATCTCTCTGTAGAATCAAAGATCCTGGCAACTAGAGTAGTCTGAATTAATACTTCACATGGCTTCCAGGATACTATTTGTCTAACTTTTTCCATTTTCAACTCTTCAGAATAAGATTTTTAACAACAAAATTTAATTACCTGAAAAATTATGAGGAGTTAATGGGAAGATTCCTACTTCAATCAACAGTTTGATTGGATAATGGCATTATTGTTATTACTATTTTAGGAAAATTGGGAATCGGTATAAGCATTCCATGTTGGTTTATAACCCTAATTCTAGAAGGTCTAGTCTTTATCTTCTCAGTGAAAGATGCAAGGGTAAAAATGGGAAATGACAATGTTTGAATGGTTTCCTTTGGGAGTTTTGTGTGTGCTTATAAGTGAACAACAGCTTCTGTCCAAAAAATTAAATGTGACAAGAAATTAATCCACATTGTGATCTAATTATTTTTAGAATTATGAGAAAAATGTAAGGTGTCTCAACTATTTAATTTTGAAAAGTGTCTATGAAAATTAACTTTCATTATCTTTCGGAAGAATTTTAGTGTTCTTGCCCTCCTTAGATGGCCTGTTAGTCACATTAGGTTTTCACATTATGGTCCTAGTATGTAATGTAGGGCTTATGCAAAGCTTAACTTTAAATAAGATGTTACATGTGGTGGTCTGGACAAGTCTGAAGTGTATTTTATTAGATTCATAATTTAGAATACAGGGGACTACTAAGCAGCTGACCCACTTCTTTCTTCATATCTTTGAAATTTTAATTGATAAGCAAGAAAAATACACCAAACAGAGATTCTTTGTAGTATATTAAAAGCAAATATCATTCTGACCTTTCAAAATTTTATGCTAATAAAACCCCCCAAAATGGAAGATTGGTTGATGAGAATAAAATTAGTTAAATAAATTGACAATGTGTGAATTGGAAAATATGAATTCACAATTCTGACATTTTTATAATTAATATTTTGAATTTGTTAACGTTCACTGATCTGTCCTAAAAGATGTCCCCCATTTGAGTAACTGTATTAAAGTTGATCACGTGAGAAAAGATGTTATATTCCCCAAAAAATCAATAAGACTCAAAAACATAATCTTTCAAGAAATCTATTCAAGTTGCCTACTTTTAGGGAAGGAGTATTCATTGTACCATTTAGTACAAAACAAGTCATAATTGAGTTGGAAACTTTGTTCCAGAAATTCTTCTATAAAGAAAGAGTAAGGAAGAAAGAAAAAAAATGAAGAAAACACATAACTTTAACATGATTCAGTGCTACAATGAGCTGTGAAGGGAGAGCCTGGAACCTTCAGTAAGGCCAGCAAGTGAGAGAGGGGCTCCAGAAATGGACACAGAGAAAGTCAGGGGGTGTTAGTATTTATTCACCTAGAGAGTCTATCTTTCCAGATTCCAAACTCAATGTTCACACATGGCTCTTTATAATCTTAAACTTCCGTCTTCCACCTCCTAGATGACATCAACATCTCTCATCACCAGGGAAGCCATTGGTACAGCTCTTCCTTTGCATTCTCAAAAAAAGAAAGAAAGAAAGAAAGAAAGAAAGAAAGAAAGAAAGAAAGAAAGAAAAAGAAAGTTACACATCCAATGCCATGAAATTCCGTGGAGGGTCTTCTACCAAGATGGGAGGTGGAAAAGCTAGACTCTGACTTAGAATACAGAGTGAATTTCAAGCACTTTGGCTAGAGAAAAACAAATTAATTAATTTGTCAAATTCTTCCTTTCTCAAATTATAAATGCAATGGACTCGTGCATATCAAAACACCATTTCCCACTGGTACCAAATGTCCATTTGCCTCTCTTTTTCACCAACTGGGGATTCCAAAAGTCCTCACAACACTTAGCATGACAGTGACAACATTTGTACTTGGCTGTTAATGAGTATTACTCTGAAATATGTGTAGATTCAGAGGCATGTGTGACATGAGCGAAACGTGATCACGATCTCTCCAGGCAGCTAGGGAGAAATTGAGTCCTAGAGATGCAGAGAGATTTTTAAAACTAAAAGTATGTGATAAAATTTGAATAAATGTCTAACCTTTACATAAATATAAATTTGAATTTTGACTCATTAATTATAATTTAATTTTACCTTTTATTATATAATTATTCACTAATATATAATCTTAATTTAAAAGGAAGATGTTTTTATTGTGTTAAAAATTATATAATTTATTATACTTGTTTATAAGTGTACAGTAAAGTAGTGTTAACCAAATGTATATAGCTATAAAATAGATTCCTAAAACTTCTTCATTGTGCAAAACTGAAAATCAGTACTCTTCGAACAATTCTCTCTCCTCTCCCAAAAATTCCTGGCAACCTACCACTACAGACATTTAACTATGCTAACGAATGAATCTTACTATTTTAACCCCTTAGACATTATTCTACATACAACACACATTGAATGAAAAGTGTTGATTATCACATCTTAACTACTGATTTTGTTGAAATGAAGAAAAATTAAGTTTATAAAATCTATGAGTTTATGAATTATGTAGATCTTTATTTTATTATGATTCTAATATCTCCAGCTCTTCACCAGAATACTCAGACATATGCAATAACAATTAAATCAGTCATGTTTGACATCTTGCCAACTTTAAATCATAGAAAGGCCATAATTTTACTCATAGTTTAAAATTCTGTCTCTGAAATATCATTGTCAAGAAAGGAAAACAGAACATATTATGTTTGACAAGTTTATTAGCTTTAAACTCTTAAGCATATGGTATGTGGGCCTCTATTTGTACTCTTGTCCTGGCCCCCAAAATATAAGCATGCCTGACTACAGTTGAATGTGTAATTATTTGATTTTTTTTATGTTACTACAAAATTTGAAAGAGCGATTATTTATTTTGTTTATCACTGAGTAGAGTGTTTGGGATAGTCCTGGTGTGTGCTCGCCTCTCAAAGAAATGTGTTGAATGTCACCGAAGGCACCTTCACTGATGGTAACCATCTGAGCTATGATGTGTGGGTCATGGTTCTGAGGTACGGAGATGCAAAAATGGATAAAACGCAATCCCTACCCACAAGGAGCTTGTTGGGGAAGCAGCTCAGGCTTCTACATGAGATTTTTAAGGTTCATATAGGTATAAGCCAGGTGCTACACAGAAAGCAACTTGTTAAATTCGAACACCTGTTTGTAACAAGAGAATAATAGTAAGACCTACCTTGCAGAATTGCTGGGAGGACTAGAAAAGGTAATTTTTGTAAAATACTTATCACAGGGCTGGCACAGATCGTTCACCCACTGAGTAGTAGATGGTGGTAGTAAAAGAAGTAATGATGTTTGCAGTAGCTGTTGCAGAGCGATGGTGGCTTTGATGTCAGCAGTGATGCTAACTGAGTGGAACCTGAGTGCTGAACAGTGTTTACCACCTCAGATAGCTAGGAAAGGCATCCTGGAGGAAGATGCACCGGCGCTGTAGAGTTGAAGGATCGTGAAAGAATGGTTTTTTGAAAAGATTTATGAAGAAGTCTACACAGGACGAGAAATGTAGCACGGAGGATCCCACCCACCAGTAGATGTGACATTCAGGATTGAGGCAGGAGGATGCAGCTGCAAGGTTTCAGTCACAATGGAACAGACTTATCAATAAGGAAGATGGAGCTGATACTGCCAAGGGGTTACAGTGGAAAGCAAAGAGGATTCTGACCCCTCCTGCCAACCGTGAAGCGTATTGCACGAAAATGAATAAACAGCCAGACTTGAAATGGCTAAAGGGAATATAAAATGATTGGAGAAGACCCAGGTGTCAATTAAAGGAAAGAGCTAAACAGAGCACTCAGAGAAAAGACGATATATTCGTGGCTTACTGGAATATGACAGTTTCAGGCGACAAGGGAGACTCATGGATGGTGCTGGGTTGAGTGAGGATCACGAAGATGAGTCAGAAGCCAGGACAGTCTTAGCAGGAGAACCGAGTGGTTAAGGACAATGTGAAGTGTGACTTTCTTAGTGCCGCCGCCTAATCTGCTTTGGAGCTTATGCTGCTGCACCAACTGATAAAAACAGAGGAGAGGTATTGAGAATCCATTTGCACCAGCTTCCTTGGAAAGGATAATGTATCATCTCAGTCCCGTCAACAAATATGTGTGTGCTTAGATAAGTGACTCAACTTTCTGTGTTTTCTTTTAAAATACAAACTCAGTAATGCTTGCCTGGTGTGTCAATAAAAATGAAACTCATGAAGAATCAGAGGCTTTGAAAAGCATAAAATGCATTCAAAATTCGAGGTATGGTTATGAAACTTGTCATGGTGGGTTCTCAGTGCAAATATGCTGGTGTTGTAAATGTATAGAGACGTGTAGGGCATCAGCTTCAACCACGTGCTGTATTCTCACGACAGACAAGAGGTCCAGAGAACGGGTGCTAACACTAATTCCAACCCCTTGAATGTTTGAGTAAGAAAGGACATGAAGAAAGAAGAGAATAGCATAAGAGAAAGAATCAAGGATAGATATCTGGAAAGTTCTGTGGGTTAGACACATACATGGCGAAGAACAATCATCAAAGGAGCCTCATTTTCCTTGGAGAGCTCTGGTGCCATTTTGTGCCGTACAACTCGGCAGTTCAGAGGGAAAAGACGAAGAATAACTTAAAATAGGAAGTAACAGCATGAAACAATTTGAATCACTTTTGGGTAGAGGAGAGGTACTATTTGCCTGTTGCTGGTGACATTTTCACCCCAAAGCTTGGCAGCAGATGACTTTATTCGTGCACCTCTTCCCCAAAATTGTCAGTCACTGTACTTTCTCAAGAGTTAATGTATCACGTTGAGTGTTGACAGGCTGGACACTTAATTATCTGAGAACTGCTGTACCGTCTTGGCTTCTAAATAATAAAAGGGTCTGTACCAAAGTGTGAGTTACTTTCTTCTTCTTTGTGCCACCAGGGACTCTTCCTAAGGTCACGCAGGGAATCGGTTGTTCACATGTACCGTGAGAGGGTGGGGCAGTCACCTGGAGATTTGAGGAAAACTACTGACTCATCTTAATTATCTAGATATAAGTAAAATCTCATTTCAAGAAACTTTCTCTTCAAGTAATTAAGACACCGTCTTAATTACTTTGAGCCTTGAATATTGTTTGCAAAATGTGTACCATCAATTGAATATTAGATGTCTGTTGTATCATTGTAATGGTGTTTAGTTTTAGCAGGTTTAGCCCTCTTAAATTACCTATAAAACAGTCTTAAATGATCAGTTTATTTGCTTTGAAGCATGTGACCCATGTTGTATGAAAGCAAACAGAAAATGCCCCATCGATAACATATTTGGGGTTGCAGACCATGAACTCTGCCCCTGTCAAATTACGGTTCTTGTCAAATAAATAATCTGAATCTACTTGAACAGTGAATGTGAACTCCTTGTCCTAGTCCATTTTGCTAGGAGGTGTGTTTAGATCAATTTGCACACAGCGTAGCCTCACAAGTTGTATCTGAGCATGGCCTCTCCTTCCCCAGGTCTTCCCACGGTGGAAGGGGCAGAGCCACTTCATTTGGCAAGATCATTGTTGCCAGTGGTTGGCCTTCCTCTGGACACAACTTCAAGAGGGAGGAGCGCTTGCAACCCCACTTGTTCACACCATTATAAAAACCTTAGTTACAAAGCCGCAGAGGTTGAGCTCTTTTAAGAAACAGGAGAACGCCACACCAGAGTATTACCAGAGGCCTAGCATATTTTCTCTTGTATAGAGGGTGCTGAGTATTTACTAAATAAATGAAAACATAGCCAGAGTATGCCCCATTCTCAAACTTAGCTGTCACAGAGCTCTCTAAAAAAAACTCTTCACAGAGAATTATAGTTCTATCCAACTTTGCTTTTTAACTTCAAAACTCTACTATTAACTACTTATCACTGTCAGCATCTTGAGATCCCAAAGGCAGCTCAAAATACATTCTGAAAATCCAGTGTGGTAGGCAGCTGCCACAATGGCTGCCAAGAGTCCCCCTTTCTGGAATTCAAGCTCCTGAATAATCCCTTCCTCCCAAGCAGACTGGACTCAATGACTCACTTCTAACAGATGGAGTATGACAAAGTTATCGGACATTAATTCTGAGGTTAGGTTCCCAAAGACTCTGACATCTGCCTTACTTGCTGTGTCAATCTCCTTTCTCTCCCTCCTGTCTTTCTTCTCCTTTACTCCTCACCTAATTCTTTCTCAGGCCTTGATTTGAGGGAAGCCAGCTGTCTTGTTATGAGTAGAACTACAGAGGCTCATATGGCAAGGACTTAATATGTTGGCCAACAAATGATGAGATCTTGGGACCTGACAATAACCATACATCTGAGCTTGGAAGTGTGTCCTACGAGGCAGTCCAACAGCCCGTGAGCTGGCTGTGAATGGATTTCCCTAGTCCAGCCTGGAGATGCTACAGCCTGGGATGACATCTCGGTTGTTGCCTGCAAAAGGCCCTGACTCAAAAAACAGAACAAAACCTCAGCTAAGTTGAGCTTGGAAGCCTGGCCCATGTAAACTGTGGGATGATAGTGTTTGTTGGTTTAATCTACTGAATTCAGGATTAATTTGTTATATAGCTAGTAATTTGTTAGATAGCTAGTGAACCAGGTTCCACTTCTAAGTGTTTCTGCTTCCCAGGTTGTCTGAAATTCCCAAGCACAGCACAATTTTTAATGTCTTTTGGTATTATGATTTAGATTTAAAACGTTCCCTAAATGTTTCATGCAGTTCTCTTGTGGGGCTTTTGAAAGATGACTGGCTAGGAGAGGTGCTGTACTGAGTGTGCTATTAGGTGGGTCCTGGTTGGAGGTTGGTCACTGAGGGTGTGATCTGGAAGGATACGGCGGATGTTGTCCCTAGTCCTCCTTTTCTCCCTGCTTCCTGTATGCTATGAGGCCGGCAAATCTCCTGCCCTTTGACCATAATGCTTCTGCCTTGCAGCCAGCCAGCCACGGACTAAATCCTCTGAAAACCATAAGCCAAAATAAGCCTGTCCTCCTTTAAATTATAGCTGTCAGGTCTTTTATTCCAACCGTGGGAACTGATTCATACACCTTGTTTTGTCCTCGTGTTCTCTCTTCCTACAATGCCCATTGCAGTTCATCCTCCTCATCCTAGAGAATTACTACCCATCCTCCAAAATCCCTCCCAGCTGCCTCTCTGTAAAGACTTCTGCGCTACAGACAAAGTGGGCATGACCTCCCCTGTGGCCCCGTGGTGCTCTTGAACTTTCATCCCACTCTCTTCCCGACAAGATTAGGGGTTTCCTGCAAGTGAAAACAATGCTAAATCATAGTTACTAGAAACAAATAGCTGGAAAGCAACCTGAGTTCAAAACCACAACTCCACCTCCTTACTTGCTGTAGACTTGAGGCAGGTTATTTAACCATTGATGTCTCAATCTCTCAATCTGTAAAACAGAAAAAAATAATGGACTCTGCTGACCTGTTCTTTTTGTATAGTTCAATGAGAAAATATAGAAAAGTGCTCTACATAAATATCTGGTGATGTTGGGAGCGCAATATAATAGTTATTATTATTTGTATGTATAACTACAGAGACCATAACATCAATATTTCACTCTTATTTCATAATTCTAAGAATTGTCCAGTATGTGTAAAGAATTAAGAGTTAATAATAAAATTTCAGACGTCATGGACATCTGTTTTGCCATCTCCTAAAGTTGGCCCTGGGTATTAATATTAAAATAGCTAATAAATTAGCAGGTAGGAGAGGGAACAGAGTCCATTTATCCACTGGACTATTTATCAAGAGGCTGGAAATGAGAAGATTTTCTCTAAAGGAAAGATAAATATTAATGTGATGATGTGGTTGTAGTCTTGAGGATGAAGAAACTATTTCCTTCCTTCCTTCCTTTCTTTCTTTCTTTCTTTCTTTCTTTCTTTCTTTCTTTCTTTCTTTTTGAAAGGAAAACTGTCAGCGAATGTATTTGAAGGTCCTGACAATCTCTTTCAAGCAGGAGGATGAAGCAGGAGGGGCACAGACTGAGAAATCCAAAGATCTGGGTTTGGATCCCACTTCACACACACTCTGCTTGTGTTAGGGCAGGACACACCTGTGCCAAGCACGTGTGAGGAAGGTGATGCCCATTCTCGCTAATTCCAAGAACTGTGAGGAAGAGCAACTGAGATCATGTATGTGAAGACAACATTCGAAAGTTTGGGAAAACAGAAATGTATAATGTGTATATTTTTGTGGTTTTTCTACTTAAATAACAAAAAGCCAAGCACGTGTATAGGGACAGCATTGAAAGTTATAATTGATTCTGCTTATGTAAATGTGATGTTTTTCCCATAAGCTTTCCAAAAGCTCAAAAGGAAGTCATAAGACTAAAATTCATTTTAAGGAACATTTTTTTTTTGTTGGAGTAAAAATGATTTTTCTTTTTTGGAATGAACAGAACAGATTTAAAAAAAAAAACCCAAAGGAACCAATATTTAACATGAAGGAGCTAACATTGCAGGCCAGGAGCTAGCATCTTTAAGTCAGTGCTTGAGTCCTCGCGGGTATCATTAGTCCAGGTAGCTTAATTCCTAAAAATTAGTTAATATGTGTACCTCCGAGGGGTATATACCAACGGTACATTTAATATCTTGTCTTGGAAGAAGCAATCTATTAGATCTTACCTTCTTAGAAATCTTTATTCTAAGTGTATATTTGAAAAAAAAAAAAAAAACAGACCCTCAAATTCAGAAGACAAATCCAGATACACCGAGTAAACATAATTTTTCTTAAGAAGTAGTTCATTCCAAGCTGGGCACGGCAGAGCATGCCTTCACAATGGCAGCGCTCTAGGAGGCTGAGGTAAAAGGATGGGAAACATTTGATCCAACGATGGGCAACTTAGTGCTAGCAAGACCCTGACTCCAGAAAAAAAAAAAAAAGATGAAAGTACTGGGGTTGTAGTTCAGTGCGTAGGCCCTGGGTACAATCTGTAATATGCAAAAAATAGGGACAGAGAAGAAAAGAAAGAATAAAGTACTTTATTCCCATGGAGAAAAATAGTGAAAGCAAGTGGTAGACAACCAACATGGTCTACATATAAAACGAGACCTTCCAATTCCAAAGATTTCTTTGATTATCTCTGAGATCAAAATCACTCTTCACAACTTTAAACAAAATAAAATGGATGCTTGTAATGCTAAGAACTCCTGTAGAAATAAGGCGAAATAAGATGAGGCCTTCAGGCCTGTGAGAAAAAAAAATCAATCTGATGGAAAATTGACAAGCTTGTTTAACGCGAGACTCCAGAGCCAAGGGCTGACCCCAGAGACCTCTGCGCAGACACCCGGCAAAGTTCCCGCCAGTTCCCTTAATCCATTCAATTACACGACATCATTGCAGAGGAAACCTTCTTATTCTCTTTTCTTTTTCTTTAACCAAACATCACTTTAAATTAACTTTTTTGCCATTGTGTTTCAGATTCCAATTTCTTTCTCTTCATACTCTCCTCGACACTAAATTATTAAAATCACCAACTGCTCCACAATCAAAAATATTTCAGAAAGCAGTGATGCCAAATTTAGAATGACTAAAGAGAAATCAGACAGAAGGGGAGATATTTTGAACCATTTCACGGTTGGTGCATTGTTTAAGGATATGGCAACAAGTAATTAAAATTGACGGCTTGGCTTTTCCCCTTGAAACCAACACTCTGCTCTATGTTCAGCCTCGTTCAATCCTAACTCAAACCAGAGAGGCAACTGAGTGTAGTGGAACAACCGAATATATTTATGAATAGACTAAATTCTTTCTTTACCTGCCATTTTCCTTTTAAAAAATTAAGCTATGGTAAGATAATAAGTAAGATACAGTTTTGACATGAATTGAAAGATAAGGAAAGGAAGGGATTCTTGTTTTGTTCTGTTTTGAAGAAATTTTTAGATTTTAATAAAATGTCACATAAATGTCCCTGCACATAGAACCCACCGCCTACATTGTGACTTGTATACTTTTCATTTACCATTACTCACCCATTCACACAAGCAGCACATCTGTAGCCTTCCTGGAGAAGAGGAATCTCCACCCACCTTTACACACAAATGTACATCGACCTCTGGCCTGTCTTCTGGTGAGGGACGTGCCCCGAGTAGCCCATCTTCATGCCAGGGGTGCCCTTGCCAACCTTGTCAGCTCCTGCCTCGGTCCCCACCCTTTGTTACACCTCATCCATCTCACTGTGGATTAACCCATTTCATCAATTTTCATCGTGGTTTGTGCTAGAAATGCAGAAATGGTCCTTGATCTTAAACACCTCCTGAAGTAGTGAATATTTGTTACATGTATATTACACCTACTTGTTAGGTGCATCCCAAACTAACAAGTAGGCTTTACATGAAACAGAAAAAATGGAAGAGATGGGGAGAAAGTAATTGTTTGACTAGAACTTGATTCACTTTCTTCCTATGGACAGATTATGTTCTTGGCTATAAGAAAGCCTATTTAACTCTTAATGTGGCTGGTATTCCCTACAATGGCAAAGAAAAATACAATGAAAGGAAGCTAGGTCATTGTAAATATGTGTCATTACAGAAGTTTCATATTATTAAAATATTTTTTCAAAGTATAAAAAATATTTTCAATTATTACCTTGTTTTGTCCCATGAGATCACAGGCCTACTGGGAAAATTTTTTTATAAACTAGAAAACCAGGCATGGTTAAGGTCAAGCAACCCCATGACCCTGCCCAGGGATTCACTAGTTAAGAGGTAGTGAGTGGTTCCAGGCCTAGAAACCTGGGCACAAGAGCCCATGATCTTCTGATTCCTACCTGCGATTGTCTCAAACTCTCTCGGGTAATATAAACTATTGCAACAAAGCACTGAGCTTTACTTAACATTAGAAATAATATGTCCACCTAGAAATTTCCAGCATTCCTGAGATATGTGATTTCTGCCTTGTGGCTTTGAAGAGTACAGGATGAGCGTATTCATCCCAAAGCAACTCTGCTTGCAGTGGGTGAGTGGTTGGTGAACCATATATTACTAGATTGACTAGTTCTTGGCTCCATTTCTATACCCTGACCATCTTTAAGAAATCTTTCCTTCAGTTGGTAGGTTCAGAAGTCAACAGATTCATTAATTAGAAGAGATAAAAAAGAGCTTACGCTGAAATACAGAGACAACTTTGTACAGGCTGGTCTGGCTTGTTTTCAACACGGGGCATCTGATTGGTTTTTGGTTATTATTTGTTGGCTTGTTTGTTTAAATGAAGGAGCAAAAAAGGTTACTTCTAAACATTCTATTCAGAAGATTATATTGTCAAGAAAATTAGACTGAAGTAGAACTTATTTCCCTTCTAAAGGACAAAATGAGTCCTGAGGAACCAAATATTTTCGAATAAATGGCACTTGCAAAAGCTGACTTTAAGATACCTCCATTTCAATTCATAGTGAAGATTTTTTAAAATGTGAGTATTTGTATCCCAAATTGTTAGGTTGACTGTCCAAAGTGAACCATTGTGTTGGGCTGCATAAACGACGTCCCTTCAGCCATTCCTAGGCTCACAACATGTCCTCTGTGTGAAGATTCGCTCTTGCCTGCACCTCACGTATACCACACACACAGTTTATTACCATGCCATACGATGGTAACATATTACTTTTACTCTGTGAGTAGAATATTGTACTTTGACCACATGTTACCAAGCTGCAAGCCCCTATTAGCTCTCCTGGGAAATTTGTGACGGTGTGAAGTGAGCTCCTGTCACCAGTCAATGGACTGCAAAAATAGTATAGCTCTTGCTAAAGACTAGGATCGTATCTTGAAAGACTGTGCTGATCAAATCAACACCTCCAGCAAGACTGGTTGAAGGCAACTTTGTTTCAATGTGTGAAATGGATATAATATGTATAAAAGTGTGTAGTTGGCTATCTTCTTCCAGTACATTTCTTTTAGCTAATCTTTCAGCATGGTTCTTTCGGCCTTTTGTTTGTTTGTTTGTTTGTTTGTTTGTTTGTTTTTTGAAATATAAAACTCACAAGATAGGAATGCCCCTACACCTATATCATCATCCATTAGGCATTGAACTGATGATAATTAAATGTTGTTGTGAAAAAGAAGTTGTTTTTAAAACCCACTGAGCCATACTTAAGGTTAAGCTGTGGTGCTAGATAGTCATGAGCCTTGGCAAGCTAATCCTTCTGAGTCAAATTTTCTTCTATGTCAGTGGAGGCATTAATATTTGTTTGAGAAGTGCCAAGCACTTAAGTGTCCTCTGTAGATCGATTTAGCTTCTATACTTCCCTCTAGGCAGCATTTTCTTCTAGCAATAATCTACCTGTCTTTATTACTTTTTCACTGCTCAGACAAAATACTCAACTCTTAGAACTTAAGGCAGGAAAGATTTATTATAGCTCCCAGTTTCAGGAGGTCTCAGTAGTTCATCATGGGTGGCCAGCAATGGTAGAAGTATCTGGTGGAGGCCTAGCCAGGGAGAGGCTGTTCACAGCATGGCAAAACAGGAAGCCAAGATAGTAAGGAGATGTAGAGCTAGTGTATATATCCACTGATCTGCCCCTTTTGGGTCAAACCCCAGAGATCTGTCCTTCTAATCAGGCCTCACTTCCTAATAAAACAGGAAATCAGTGAATGAATCCCCATAATTGAATCACTTTCCAATCATGCAGCTTTTAGGGACATTCCAGATTCAAACCACAGTAGTGTCCTTTTTTATTCATTATTATTATTCCACAAACAATTGTGCCTACATGTGTCTAGAACTTTGTACTTTGTACATGTGTGAATTTATTGTCTTCATATGAACATTGAGATAAGCACTAACTTTGGTTGTCACTATCTTTAAAAACTTCAAAATAACCTTCTTTAATATTACTCAACATAGGTCATTTTGACCCTTTTGATAGCTATTTTTATTTCTGACAAATCAATAAAAAATATTTTTACAATGAAACTTTTGACAGATAAATGTATAAAAGAGGCTTGTAGGTAAAGAGGAATGCCTAAATGCCACAGGTCAAACCTGCAAAATTAGTGTATTTTACAAACTCACTCATATAGTAAAGAAAATGTTGATTTCTAGATGGGAAAATGTTTTAAAATACCTTTGAAATATCTATTAGGTGACAGGATGATGCAAAATCTTACTGAGGACCACATTCAATTTCATATAAATTTTGCTCTCAAGATAGAATAAGAAGACCAAGTGAAACCATGGTAGCAAGATCTTAAAATTCACAGTCCCCTTGCAAATATGGCCTTCCAGAGGGTCTGCACATTCCATTGCTTAAGGTAGTACATTGGAACACGATCACTTCAGAAAGTAGCAACGGTGTGTCTAAAAGCAGCTGCGTTTTAAACATCAGTGCAAAAATTCAGAGTGGCTGAGTTCATTCTGACATATGGCTATGCTTTACCTTTTCGCAACTGGGCACCAGAAGCCATTAAAAGGAACCTTTCAAGGGGAGATATTTTTTGCTTATGAACCTACTTTAAGGTTATGGCAGAATAATAATTACTATGCATACAACAATAACCAAGATTAAAAATAATTTTATGCCCATTCAAATAACTGGACCACTTTTGCTTGGGTCTTCCTCAGAGTTTGCTGTATAGAGTGAAAAGCAAAATTGTGCTCATGGCTTTTGTGTTCCAGAAAGCCTGGCATCCCACCAGCAGACGGAGGAATGAAGGAGGGATAAAGTGTACACCGGGGAGTACATACTCAATCCAATCATGAAACACATTGAAGATGTTCATTTGTAGCAAAATGGGTGGGACTAGGAAGACCTTATGCTCAGTAAAATAACTCAGGTGCATAAATATGAAACCAACACCACACGTCTTCTCTCAAAAATAGAAGATTAAAAAATTAATCAAAAAGAAAAAAAGTTAATCTAAATAGAGAACAATGATACTAGAGACTGAGTTGGGAAAAAGAAGAGCAGAGAGGATGGAGAAGGGGTACGGAGACACAGTTACACAGGGTAAGTTCTAGTGTTCTGACCCCACAGCGGGATGACCATAGCTCTAAAACATTTATTACACACATATGTAAACAGGAGAGAGCATCTCCAAGGCTCCCAAAATAATGATAAAGAGAAGGAAATATTAGTTCTCCTCATCTGGTCAGCACGTATTGTGTACATGTGTTAAAACACCACACAGTGTGCTGTATAAATATGTGCAAGTATTACACATTACACAAGAAAACTTTAAAGTTTAGGAGACAAATACTTAACTATTCTGACTTAAGAGTCCAGTCATGAAAAGTATGAGAGCTGATAACCTGAGTGGAAACATGTAGAAATTCATTCCTGTCTGTCCTTAGCCCTTCAGACTAGGAAGAAATTCCCTGACTGGGCAAAGACAGAGAGAGATGGGGAGGAATTCAGGGGAATATTGATGTATCAAAGTGCATATTCAATAGAAATGCTCAAATCTCCTTCCTGGACATAGTTCTGTGGAAGCAGGAACATTTGAAGTGCTTCCCAATGCCCGAGATCCAGCAGCACCTGTGTTATTTCTCAAGAGCTAAAATGGCTGTGGAGTAAACTGGATAAACAGAGGATTCCTAATGGTCTTTCAGAGATTTCCATCCCTCATCATGACACATGGCACAAACAGGGCAAAATGATGTCACTGTCATCAAGCGTAGCTCTGAGAATCTGAGAGAATGTTTGACCTGAAAGGTCTCAGTGAACAAGAGCAAAAGATGGTGGCACAGATATAAAGGCTGATTTACTACTAAGGAAAATGGGAGTGACAGATACTCCAAGACCAAAAGCATCTCCCTCCACCCTCCCTCCACACAATTCTTCTGTTCCTTCTGAAAACACAGGCACTTTAGATGCTGCCCTAGAGAGGAAGGTACTGTGGAACTGCACACTAGTGGAGAGCACTCTCCTCCACTACTGCCGAGTTAGATTTAACATGAAATCAACTTGAGTTTAAAAAAGAATAAATTATAACAATTATTTCATATCTGGTTTGGATTGCACTCTTAATCAAGGCTAATTGAGAGCCCAGATCTGAAACTTGAAAGCTTGCCTCAGAGAAAATAGCGAGGATGGGACAAGAATATCTCTCCTCCTGTGGTCAGAATTGCACTCTCCTCTCGTCCCAAGTCTCATTTACAGTTCTGTTTAAGTACCGAAGCTGAGAGAAAAGAAGAAATGTCAGAGGGAATTGGGGCCTTTAATACGTGCGCTGCAGTCAGTTCTTGAAGCAGAGTAGCTCTGCTGCAGTGTTTAAAAATGAAGTGTAGTTCTTTCTCTCTGCGCCTCGCATTCGGGAACTTCAGTAACAAATTTCTTTCACGCTTGTTCCAAAGACTCCCCTAACACCTGAGGGTGAAGCTCTGGGTTTTTCAAGTGTTCAGTGCAGTATTTGCAGACGGGCACAAAGTTTCCATTCCAAAGCAGTAGCAGTGGAGAGTGGAGCCTAGGGAACATCAAGGTTTTCTTGCCAGGTCCTGAGCAATGTCAGGTCTCCCAGAAGGTGGCCTCAGAAGAGCTGGGGATTCATGCAGTCCAAGTAGAGCCAGACAGAATCTGACTCTAAGGAGGAGACTTTCTACTCGTTAAAACACTGAAGAGCTCAGCCAAAAAGGCTCCAGGTCACTAAAGCAAAATAATGTGGGCTTTATTTTACTATACGGTACTGGTGTTGGTCACTAATATCAAAGAAAAGCTGACAGATGAGCCATCTATATCCCAGTAAGGAAATAGAACTAGCTGAATTTTAAGCAAAAACATTCTAACGACAAAAACATAAATGTTAAGAGCTGGCCAAGGGCAAGACAGTAAATAAAAGGGAAAAGACATACTCCTTGGTGTGGCTCCCAAGGGTTAAGATTGATGACTTTGCATGTCGTGTAAGAAAAGTCACATGTAATGCCTGTCATATTTTTGTGCCGAATCACACCATTTCTGGTATACCGGGGAAGTACTGTGGCCCCATGTGTCCACTGACAAGCCTTGGTAGATAAGGGAAATATATTCATTCTGGAGAAACACCTCTTGATTTGGGGTTACAATGAAGTCAGTGGTCTTGGGATTCCCCTCCCAGAGAGAGAGAGAGAGAGAGAGAGAGAGAGAGAGAGAGAGAGAGAGAGAGAGCATCTCCTGGAATCTGCAGGGTTCTACTTTGTAAGCCTGAAAGGAAGAGCTTAAAATGTAGCATCTAGGTGTTGCTATTTCAGGTCCACCTGGAAGGGGCTTTGCTTGCCTCCTCCAGTTACTCCCAGGTGCTCAAAGCTCTTTCAAGTACACGGTCAGACAGAAGGAACATCATACTGAGGTCTAAATGCCAGGTATCAGATCCTCTCCCAAGGGTAGTTTTCAAAAATAAAGGAAAATCAGAGAAAACATCGAGTTATTATTGATAGCTAAATTAGAGCTTAAGGGCAGGGAAGAGGCTGCAGTGTTGGGGGAAACAATGAAAAATGAGAATTAGGTTGCCATAACCGGTTGCTATGTAAGTTTTGCATAGAAATCCCCTTATCCAAAAGCAATGAAATGACTTTGCTGAACTATGCTGAGGTATCATTGAGGATTACCTACTGACTGAGAGTTTTTATACGTTCTGCATCATTAATCATGATGTTGGTACTACGGCACCAAAATACCTAAAACATTTCACTATTTCCAGCTCTGTCTTTCTGGGTTATTCAGCCCTCAAGTGAAACCCAGCTATGATACTTGTCGAGCTGAACTCACTGCCGAGCCTGACGGGCCGAGGGCAGAAACCATCAGAATCATCTTGGACTCTTGACAAATGAAAGGGCTCAAAATATTCTTATTGTATATGAATTTTCCTAAGCTAATTTATGAATTGAACATAATCCTTATAAATGTACCAGCAGTTCAAGTCTGGGCCTAAACAGCTGCTTTTAAATGTTCATAAGGACAAATAAACAAATAACATGACTTGCACAATTCAAAGAAAAGATCAGCAAAATTTTCTGAAGAACAACAGGCAGAGATGTTAGAAGCATCACAGGCAGGTATTAAAACACAAGAAAAATATGAATATCTAAACTTTGTGATACTGTTACTTAACTAGACCACTGGAACAGAAGAGGAGTTATAGAAGAATCATATACACATAAATTTGGTATATGATAAAAATGGTCTTTTTATACAGTGTTGAGATAACTATCGTGTGCTAAAAAACTAAATTGGATCCATACTTATCTCTATATAACAAGATCAACATTTTAAATATGAAAAGTACAAAGAAAAACACATGGAGAAAATTTTTTTATATCTTGGTTTAAGAAAGGCCTTTCTATTTATAACTAAAAATTCAGAATCCATAAGGAAAGAAATTGATAAATTTGACTATGTTTTTTTAAAAGTACACCCTTATCTATACAAAAGTAGCAAAAAGAAAGTCAAAAGAGAAACACCGATTACAAGTCACACACAAGTAGTGTTAATTTCTCTATATAAAGAACTCTTAGACAAGATAAAAAGACTAACAACTCAATATAAAAATGAACAAATGAGCAAATGCTTTGTAGAAAAAGAAACAAATGCTAAACATATATCAAGATTATCAGTGCCACTGATTACAAGGGAAAACCAATTTAAACCATATGGAGAGGCCATTTCCCCTTAAGAGCTAAAATAATGCAAAAGTGGGCAAACGTATTCATTGGTCAGGCCAGAAAGGAGGTTCCCTCAATGGTCAGAATGTAGAATGGCTAATTCCCAAGGGAGAAGTTTGATGGCTACCTTCAGAATATAAATGTGTCTTCCACTTTCATTCATGATGGAGGAAGAGAAATCGGATTTACTCTCTTACTCTAAACAATAGCAGCAACAGAAAGGACTAAGCATTTGAATCAAAATTCTTCATATATTGGACAACAGACAGCATAAAACAGAGGGTTAATTTCGTATCTGCTGGACTAGACAGGAAATCATCTAAATATTTGCTCAAACAGGATTCTGGGTGTGAGGTTGTATCTGGAAGAGATTTCACATTTAAATTGTTAGACTGAGTTATACAGCTTTTCCTCTCTGATGTGAGTGGGTCTCACCCAGTCAGTTGAACACCCTAACAAAACAAAAAGGCCAAGTAAGTGAGGATTTGCTCTCTTTGTGCAACTGTCTTCAAGCTGAGACATTACATTTTTAAAAAAATTCTTGGAATATAGGTTCTACTAGGGTCTCGGGCTGCCAGCCTTTAGACTGGAGCTACATAACTCATTCTACTATGTCTCCAGCTCATCTACTGCAAATCCAAACCTGTCTGCCTCGTAACCGTACCAGCCAATTTTTAAAGTTTCTTTTTATATATATCTATATCTGGTTGGTTCTTTTTCTTTGGAGAACTGTAAAGCAGCTATGATGTTAGAAAAGAGAAATGAAGCAGGTGACCCTATGTTTACTGCAGCCTGCTGCCTAGAAAGAATTTTCAAAGACCAAGTGGGGTGGGAGGGCACTTCCAAACAGTCCCGCAGCTTTGCTAATGAGGAAACTAGCTCAAAATCCAGAGCGTCTGGGGAAGCTGGAATTTCCAGGACCAAGTGACAGAGGGTGGCTAGAGCTCATGGAAAGAGCGCTGGGTACGACAGAGTTTACCTTCTCTTCCATAAAGACAGATAGATTTGAGGCTTTCATAAGTAAACAGGCACAACTTGAGACCATCATGCCCAGTGAAGTGAGTCCAATGTTGAAGGTTAAATATTGCATGGTTTGTCTAAAATGAGAAACCGTCTGATAGTGGGAGTGGGAGTTAGCTTATATGGGGGGAGTGCCTGGGGGCCAAAAAGGGGAAGGGGTTGTAATGTTGATGCAATATATATGTACACGCAATGCCCAAGCTCAGTGTAACCATTGTGAACATATTAATAAAAATTGGAGAAAAATATCTTGATTGATGAGTTGGTCATGATTCTGGATGTCCCCTTTGTGGAAGCACCCTTGCAAATTACAGTTCTTGAGTCTGAAGACCTCTATTTCCACACAACAGGGCCTTTGCCTCCCAATCCCAACTACTTTTTTGGCATACTACTTAAGAAAGAATGACTAGATTTAATTCTGCAGGCCAAGTTGGGTGGTTCAGACCCAATAAGTGGTATGTGTTTGTCTGCATAGTGATTCCCACGAGATTTTAAGAACCTATTTGACCATCACCTGTTTTCACATGGTGAACAATAAAACTCAAATGAAATGGCAAGAATATGAAGCTTTGAGTCAGGAGGTGCATTGTAGGCTTCAGTCTGTCACATAATCTGTGGGATTTTGTTTTTCCTCATCTTCATAAAATGAAGTTGCTCTACTATGTGATCTCTTAAACTCCTTTAGTTCTAGAATTCTATGAATATTTCTGATAACAATGCATCATAGTTGCAAAGAATTTACAATGCTCCGAGATAAGGCATAATTGCGTTGGTTCTAAAATATGTAGCTACGCTACTTAATTTTACAATGAGATTTAATTAACTCTCCTCTCCCACTGTCAGAAGACCCCAATGGGATAATTGTCTCTTCAATTCACACAGAGCATTGGTGCTTTGCTTGGGCTCTCTGTATCCCAATTTACTCTTGGAGCAGCAGGAAAGACTCTTGGAAAGCAGTAATACTTTATTCACTGACTAAAGCAATGGGATACTTGCCATAAGAAATCTACCTCCATTCTCTGCAGCCCCAGAAGTCCTCCCAGAAGAACTGCTGTGGCACCAGGTACCATCTAGGCACCATGGAAAAATTTGTCCCAGTGGATGCAATTTATTTCTTTGGCTGCCTCAAACAGGTGGATCCATTGAAGTAAATGTTATGAATTAGATTTTTCTATATAGCCTGCTGAAATAACCAGTGCCCCTTGGCCCCACGGCCAACAGGGAACTATCTGACTTAACCACACTTTCACTCATCTTTCAGCTGAAGCAGACCTTCAAACATAAACCCAAGTCATTGGGGGCATAGAGTGGATTTGTGATCCTCCCTTGAGGCGGTTGGCTCAAAACCCTGGGAATGTGTTATATGAAAAAAATAAATTCTTTTTTTTTTGCCATCTGTGAATGAAAAACATTCTTCGTATGTTTAACTGTTTCGAATTGCCATATGTGACACACACACACACACACACACACACACACACACACACACCCCACATGCCAGGATGGAGTTGGTAAAATAGAATTTTGGCCCCTTTTTCAACTCTCTTTTTTTCCTTCAAGGGGGTTATTAGTAAAAAAACCTACAGGTTTGTATCCACCCAGATTGAGCAATTTTCATCTTAGTAAGGTGTTAAAAGTGACTTAGCCAGGGCACTTTCCTGGAATTTTAAGCATCTGCTGTAATTCTGCCCTCCTCTTCCTTTCCAACAACTCACCGAGAGTTCCCTTAGGCCGCCACAAAACCAGAAACATCTGATGATCAAAACTATGGCAAAATGGGGCACTGGCATTTTATTTTATGGTAAAAAAATGGATGGGTAGAGAAAAAGGAGAAAAGAAAGAAATAAAAAGAAGTTTCTAAATGCAACTGTTCTTATGAACTCTGAATGAGAGAACACATTGAATTTTTTCAAAGACTGTTATTTGGTCATTGGCTTGAATTAATTTTTCTGCATAAAATACTTAACAAGGTTTTCTTATATTCCATAGTTCATCATTCATTCCTCAAAATCACTAGAAAATGAAAGTAAAATCCTGAATAGTATGCACTGCAGGATCTGTTTTGACCTCATCCTCTCGTGGTGATTATGGAACTGTCTCCGAGTAAGGTGATCATTCCTGGAAGCCATTATTTCCTACATCTAAAGAAATCCTCTTCTAAAGGCTCTTATGGAGAACCCTTTTAATTGACATACAGATGTTGCTAAGTAAGTCCTTTCTCAGCAGGCAGTAGACACCGTTGGGCAACTACAAAGATAAGCCAGCTCGTCTTGCTGGCACAAACCAATGGACTGATATTGATTCCTTCTGGTGCTCTAGACAAAATCTTCACTTAGTTATAATTATGTGACTCACTTATGGCCAAAGGAGGAGATACCCTTAAGGCTTCTAGAAAGGGGCTGTTTGGGAAGATTTCACTAAAGCTTACATGGTGTACTGGTCTGCCCATTCCTCTTGAATTTAGGCAGAATTGTGAATTGCTTCTGGCCAGTAAAAACTAAGAGGAAATTACATGTATCCCTTCAGGCCAACAAATTTGACAGAGGTCCTGGACCTCCCAGCCTTCTTTTGCCTGATCACCGTAAAATCTGTCATTGTTTGGATCTGGGATGTCAAACAAAAGCCTTTTGTATTTGGAAGTTATGGATTATCAGTTGATCTTCCATGCAGGTAGGAGGGGTAGATCACTGAGGGTGTGGCAGATCACTTGGGTGTGGCCAGTTACTGAAGGTGTGGACTGGAAGGGTATACTCTTGTCCCAGCTTGTCTCCAAGTCCAAGTCTCGATCCTTCCTCTTGTGAGCAGTTGTTCTGATCAGCTGTTCTCCACCTAACCCTTCTCGCCACTGCCAGCCATCTAAGAACAAACTCAGACTTTCTGAAACTGTGAGCTAAAATCAACCTTCGCTCCCTAAAGTGTTGGATATCGTAACCCAGCAATGAGAAAGTAACTGAGACAGACTCTCACATTTTTTGAATATGAGAGCCTCAGTCAGGCTGGGTTGATAATGGTGAACCTAAAAATCTGTGCAAGACATGAAGCACAAGCAAGCAATGGGCTTTTGTTGCTTCAAGCCACTCAGATGGGGGGTTATTGGTTGATACATCATCAACTACTGTATTGTGAACGATAAAGCTTTTCTTGATTAAGAAAAAAAAGACATAAGACCCAGAAAGGAACAGCTTTCTTTTCCACCCTGGATACATCTTTGGAGCTGCAGCTGCCATCTTGTAAACGTGAGGAGGCAGACTGGATCAATTTACAGCAGAGGATATAGACACAGAAGCACCAGGACGTAGGGCCCTTGACAACACTGCTGAGCCGTAGAATTAAAGCTTGACGAGTCTGTCAGCAGACTTCTCATCAGAGGTAATAAACTTCTTATCTTTTTGCTACTATTAGTCAGATTTTCTCTTATTGTCAGCTCAAAAGCACCCCAACCAATGCACTCTTAAACAGATTATCTGCCTTTCCCTGCTGTCTCCCTTTGTCTCTATCCAACCATCTATCCGTGTGACAAAATACAACACTTTTCAGCTGTGACAGCCATGAGAAGCAAAGCAAAACAAAAACTCCCCACATCACAGCCAAAGCCACCCTCAGACTTCCCGGGACGCCATCTCCGCCAGGTCTCCCCTGTGGTCGTTGGAGCTGATCTTACCACTCGTCACCTTCCGGAGTACACATTGACTCTTCTGAAGTAACGCCAGAAAAAGCACTGAGAACGATCTAGGTCATAGGTCCTCCTATCTTGAATACCTTATTTAAGATATTTTAATCCCTTTATAATATATTTTTTATGCATAGGCTGTAATTTGGGCTTTGCACACGAGCAACAACACATAACCATTGACATCAAAGAAGGGACAGAGTCCTTTGGCAGGGAAGTGAGACAATCCAATCAACAGGCCACCTGAGCACTGGGGCGGCCATTGTGATCAGCAGACCCCCTGCAGCTTCTCACCACTGTCTCTTCTGGGCATACTGACCACCAAGCCTATGACATATGCTGGCTGTTCATGTCAAGTGATCAGTAGCTACACCACATGCCCCAACTCTTTACCATCAAAGGTCCTTCAACCCTGGCAGTGGCTTTGATCTTTGGGGTCTAGACGGATGCCCTGAGATGGGTTACAAGCTTTTCTCTAAAGTCTCACCTTCCCACACGGTAGCATTACTTTGACTAACTCTAATTAGTCATTGCTTCAGACAGTGCTTTCCATGAAAGGTGACTTGCAAAGTGTCCATCAGAGGGTTGAAAGACAACCTTTATCCCCTTCACTAAATGCTTGGTTCTGGGGCCAATGATCCTTTCAGAACTTAAAAGAAATGAATTCTTTAGAAGCAGAGCCTTAGATGGAGTTTGAGATATGAGGTATATTTTTTAAAGCATAATAGCTAGGAACAGAAGGCAAAGAAAGTAGGATTTGGCAGAGGAAGAAGAAAACCGAGGCAGAACTGATCAATTTCAGCCAACACGAAGAGTGCTGTGGCGTACTGCCTGTCAGAGCAGTTGCATTGGGCTAAAATGGCTAGGCCTTCACACTTTCACCCTCTGTGACCAAGTAGAAGCTGACCTGGGAAGAGCATTTCCTCAAAAGGTTTAAGTCTCTGCAGCTGCAGTAGAACTATAAATCTGACAGGAGCTATGTACCCTCGTGAACCCCACAGCCCTCCTCTGGAAGGGACCTGAGAGGCATATCTTTATCCACCTCAGCCCATCCTCTGCATTCTCGGACCTGGTTATCTGTGTGTATTCAGGGAGCATCATTGCAGAATATCTTCACAGCCCTGATGGACTGACTGAGCGGAGCAGGTACTTTGAGGCCCACAGATGATGACCACCGAATTGTTCTGGTATTTAGCTGCTCACTCACAGGTGCCACCTCTGCTCACCCTGGTAGCTATACCTACTCTACAGCATGTCTGAGCTTCTGGTCACATGACTGTCTCTGACCAGGATCGTTGACCTTATCTTGTCTAGTGATAGTTGCAACTGGCTAAAGGATCAAAACGGTACACAAAGGGGTTTTTCGTGTATTCTCTCCCACTTCCTTAGTCTTTGATTACAAGAATCTAAGAATACCCAACTAGCAAGCCAGAATATTCACCACAGCCCAAAATTTCATTTACATTCTGATGTTGGGTAATTTCTTTTTCTATGAACTTAGATGACCAGATATTCTCTTAAAACTGCCATCAGGATTTTTTTTTCTAGCCACTGTCTCACTGTCACTCCACTGATGAGGTTGTTATGTTACAGTTGCTAACCATTTTTAGCTTACATACACACACTGAGGCAATGTATGTATAAACCAATTTAATTTTTTTCAACTTCTAGTTGGTTGTTCATGATATCCTAAACACCCATAGGCAACACCAGGAGCAAGATCATATGCAGTAGTGGTAGATGTCATGGGTCTGGGCTACCCAACTGAGAAGTTTGCCTGTGTATTTGTTCCTTTCTGCTCTTGATCTCAAAGTATTACTTTATCTTATGATGGACGGTTACTCCTCCTGCCTGACCTTATGCTGTGATGGTTCTACAGGACTTAAAAAATATTTCCAATCTCAGGTCACATCATATGATAGTATCCTATTCTTCAAGTGACTAACTGTTTTGGTTTGCAAAGAACTGATGAATTTCTAGGAACAGGAAAACTTTAGTACCAAAACTAAAAAGATTTCAGTACGGAAAGTTCTAAAGGTGTTGGGCAAACACATGTGTTGGTCATCCTGTCTCTAAGAGGGCCCATTTTATAGGCCTGGATTTGTGTTTTAAAAGGGTCAAAATTCTCTCTTAAAGATAACATGGCTTTGCTGTGGAGTCTTGAAAATCTACCTTGCATTCTCCCATTCAGGATTTTGAAGATTCCTTGGGGTCACCTACCCAGATGTTTTTATTTTATGTGTCAAGGTCCCAGACACTCACACTCAGGTCCTTGGGTTCACTCTGACTGGAAGTTTTAGGTTGGATGTTTGGCTTTCTGCACTCTTCAGCTAAGGATGAGAGGCTCATTGTGGGTCCCACTTTTATCTCCAGCTTTAAGTGCCCCTTATTCCTTTTTGGCACTGTCTTTTCATTGATTCTCAGGCATGTTCAATCTGTGACCTGCCATTTCATTTTCTTGCTTTTCTGAGTGAAGAAAAACTGTCTTAGGCTTCGTATAACATATGATGTTAGTATACTATTTATAAGTACTAAAACCTTTTTTTTTTTTTTTTAATAAACAAGGTAGTGGGATGCAGGTTGGACACCCCTGCCAGGGCGTTAGTGACTTGCTGCAATAGGATCTCTAATCCTACTGCTGCTGTTTTGCCTACATTTTTGTAAGTTTCAGTGCCACACAGGTTTCCTTCACTACCACATTCTCTTCTGCCGGCGCACAATTCCAGCTCTCCACTGATGAAAGTTTTAACAATAGGGCCACCATCTGGTGTGGGGGCTGTCTATGCTCCACCTATCACCAGGAAAAGAAGCCAATCGGTATGTGATTCAGATTCATAACTCCAGCTACCACCACCTGCTTTCTCAGCCTTCTCTCAGTACCAACTGTCATAAGCCTAGCTCTCTAGAAGCAATTGCTGATGTAGAGTTTGAGGAGCAAACTAGTTATTAGAGATAATTCCTATCAAGAGAAGGTGGAAGAGAAAGGATTGATCAAAGAAAGAAGGTGAGTGGTAACGCAGGCCTAGCAAACTCTGCCCACCTGATAGGGGGCTCTAGTATGTGCATTATCCATCAATTTTCCTTGTAGACTGCCCTTGTGGGATGTGTGGCTGATGTAGCTTCCATACCTGAGGCTAAAGCTGACCCAAGAACAGCAGATCATGGCTGGCTTCTTAATGCAGTCACTCTTTATAACCAGCCCCAAAGTATCTCCTTTCCTCTAGATGCACTCACTCTTTGTAACCAGTCCAAAAGTTTCTCCATGAAAGGGGATCTGCTCAGCATATGCCGATATCTACTACCCATCTCTCCTCAGACAACTCAGAGGACCTCGTGCTGAAAGCAGTGATGCCGTTGCCCGGGCCTGAAGTGAGCCTACAACCTAACTCACACTGAGATTCTAGACGTATGAGCTCTACAGACTGAACCCTTTGATCTCCCTTTGTATGGTGAGGGGAAATGTGGCAGGGGAGATCCAGAAATAATTGTGTGCAAATTAGTTTTAAAAATACATACCACTACAACAATCTGAAAAAGAAAGCATAGGCCTCATCGTATACCCTGTTTCATTGGTTTTTCTTCCCCAAATTTTCTAGTCCAAGTCCCAGAAGAAGAACATATGGGCTAAGGATTTTCCTAAACTTTCCTGCAGAAGAGCCAGATATATCTATATGGCTCTCTCTTCTAGATTTCAACAAGAAATATTCCATTATCCGGTGGTTTCTCTTCCTGTATTTGGATATTGAAACAGGGAAAGAGAAGTTTGTTTCTTTGTTCCATAATTCCATTCTTGGGGATCCAGATACTACCCCCTTTTCTTCCTCTGTTCCCATAACCACAACCAGACCACACTGACTACCCCGCAAGGAAGAGACCAAGAGCTCCATCGCTGTGGTGTGAACTGACACACACACATAGCAAGGCCACTCTTTGTAGGTCTACAACATTGCATGTTTAAAAAGTTAAGATAAGAGCACTTAAAGTGCAAGTATTACTCTGAAAATGCTCTCTAATTAATAAATGTTCTACATTTTTATGTGAGAATGTTTAATATTTAATTTTTCAATAATTTTATCATTTATAATTTATTAAATTTATTTTGTGGCTTGTATTTATTAAAAATTGATATACTTCCTATTTCTTTTACTCCAATGTTAGGTTATTTTTATACAAAGAAAAAAAAACCCACTGGTGCTTCTAAGGACTTTTTTTTTCCTTAAAGCCTCAGTTGTGGTATCTTAAGACTCCAATACCCAAGGCCTCTCTTCGGATATTTCTGCCAACATCTTCCCCATGGCTGCTGCGTTTGTGGAGGTCAAGGGATCAGTGACCCTTCTCAGTTGGGCTAAGCCACTCAGCTTCCTCCCCAATAAGCTTAGAGTAAAGGTTTTGCAAGGCTAAATTCCATGCTACAGGAAGGGCATGGACTGAAAACAGCTGCGGTCTATATTCCACGGGAAATTCAGATCTGACATCAAGACAGGTTCAGTCAGGAGACTACTGGCCGTCCAGAATTGCAGGTCAAATGTCTTCCTTGTTCAGCCGGGTAAAATAAAGGGAGGGAGGGTCTAACCAAGAATATTAGAAGTAGAGTTGGTTGGTAAATGCCTCGACCTTTTGAAACTAAGTGTTTTCAAAGAAGTAAAATGTGTCTGATGTCTGTGGTCTGGACTCTGTGAGTTTGTGGCCTTTGCAAGAAAAATCTTGAGATTTGACATGAAGCTGAACATAGAGCGGCTTTTCCTCCTCGGTGGAGGAGATGCCCTACGATGCTGCTACTGAACTTCTTTTCACAGGGCAGTTTGGAGGCAACTCAGGGTGTCATAAGGGCAGAGGTCACGTGTGAGTTAAATGGAAGGGGATACGAGCATAAAACTCAACCAGCACACAGCAGGTTCATTCGATTCTGTGTGCAAGTGTTTATTGAGCATTTACTACGGGAGGTGCCCGTGAGGTCGGCCCAGAGAGGAGTGCAAGGGCCGAGAAGGGCATGTGAGTGGAGCTGGCAGCGTGCACGGTGGCGGGGAACCGTGACCTTTGCAACTCCAAAGCTCTGTGAATAAAAGCCCACCAAACAGGACTGTGAAGTGCTGCGAGATGCCGGGCGGGAAAACGTGATATAAAATCATTCATGTCAAAACGTACCGCCCGTCAGACTTGGCATCATTTGATGACAACTTGTGAGCACGCCTGCCTTCTCACCCCTCCTGGAACCGAGGGCAGCGTCCGCATCGGTGTAGTCTACATTTGCTGACATCCCGCGCACGGCCTTGCTCTTAGGAACGCTCATAAACACGGCCAAATTAATTGATATTCTTACCCAGCTCAGCGCTAGCTTGTAAGTCACGGGAGGGCAGGTAGGATGTAGTTCGAGTCAGCGTGCTCCCCAAAGAACTTAGAACAGTGATTTGTCCTGAAAGCGTTAAACGAACGCTGGTTTTAATGGAAAGGGACCTGTCACCCCCTTCCCTTTCCTCATCTGGGCTCCCTCTGCGCCCTTCTCCCTGCCTGGCAGTGCTGAACTGGGCCTCCTTCGTTGCTACACAGAGCTCTCCCCTGCATTCGAGCTGCTGAGAAGTTGTAGCATTTTGATATAATACATTAAAACATGTCCTCAGCCAAGTGTTTTAAACAACATAAAATATTTTTCTATGCTAATGTTTCTTTTATTGAGATTTTTTGCAACAAATTATCACACATTCTACAGATATTCAGCAACACTTACTCAACTACAGAAACACCAAATACAGACACACTCTCTCAAATTAACTAGTTAGTGAGGAACATACCCCTCAACCTGAATGTAGCACAGCTCCTCCAGGGGTCTCTTCCCTCATATATCACCTTGGTGGGGTACTTTACGGGTGTCTCAGTGCGGCTGTCCCTTCACCTGCTCACCCAGCCATCATGACAGAAAGACTGAGCGTTCGCAGTCTCGGTTTGTAGAAGAGGCCTCATATCGGGGGTTCAGGCACAAAAGAGAGACGCTGTGCATTATGGGGCCCAGATAAATAAAAGAAAGGAGGCTGTGAGTGTCATATGGAAACTAGGTGAGAGCTACGGACCCAAGAGGACACTGCTTACCAGTGGAAAATGCAGGTAACCGTCCCACCAAAGAAGGAACACAGCTCGGGGAAAGGATCACGTGGAGCTATCAGGAAAGAGTGTGGCTATTAAAAGCCTGGGCTGTGGGAGTGGAGCGTGAGAGGGACAAGCTGTGAAGGAAGACGTCCAGGCAGGACATCAGAGAGAGAAGTTTCATGAGAGATGGGGGAATCATTTCCGTTCTGGAAAGTGAGGACATTGGCTGTGTATGGTGCTGAGGGGAGACTTAGATTAAGTCAGCTTAATCCCTTGTACTTCCCTTTGCCCCTGTGAGTAGGAGGCCGAGCATCGAGGAGGCCAAAGAATGGCAGGTGAGGGGAAGAGATGCATGCATATGTATGTCTTCTGTGATTCTTGCAAATCAGCCATGAATTTGTCTTGAATGTTTTCATTCTTGGTCGATAGGTGAGGAGGTAGAGTCAGGACATTTCAGAATGTTACAAAATGTTTCAGTGCAGAGAGACAGACAGAGAGAGGGGAGAGGAAGATAGAGGAAGGGACCCAAGGCTGGAATTCAGGCATCTTGAGCACCCTCCCATTGCTTTTCTCCCGTATTTCCTTTGTATCTCTGTTCAAATGTCGCCCTCTTGGCTTCCCCTTCACTATCTCTAAGCAGAAATACTACTCCGCCAGTGCCTCCTTCCCCCCTTTTTCTGTCTTAACACTGATCACTACCAGGAATTCCAAGACATGTCTTCTTATTTATTGATCTTTCTCTCTTTCCCATCACAATGAAAAGTGCACTGTGAGCAATATTCGTCTGATGTATTTACTGCCCCCTCTCCAAAAACCCAGAACTGTGCCTAGGACTCAGCCACTGCATTTCTTTGGTATGTGTGAACCAGCATTGAATCGTCTGGGGACCTTGTTCAAACGCAGACGCCAATGCCTGGGGTGCCGCCCGTGTGCTGATGTTGCTGCTCTCCTGACCACTCCCCACAACATCTGGTTTTGTTTAGCTCTGGAGGTGGGTGAATATGGCCTTCCGGGAGGTCAAGGCAGGACCAGGGTGGAAGGGAATGGAGAAAATAAATCTCTCACAAGTGTGTTCTTTCCCTAGTCATTCCTCTTTGATCACATGGTCATCTTTTGTGTGCTATATTTTAAAATTTTATTTAGAAAGTAGACATTTATCCAGGTTCTGTCTCACAGTACTTTGACAAAGCATCAAGCCTTAGCTCCACCAGGCCTCTCTCATGAACACGTTAGAAGCAGCTTTGCATTTGAAATCTGTTTTAATGCTTAAGCAGGACTTAAAAACAAAGCCTCAAAGATAGTATCTAAAGGAATCCACTCTCTCGAAAAGGGATTTTCTTTAGGGTCTGTTTGACAAAAATGTAGGCTTCTTACTTTGAGGCAGGCCATGTCAGCAGTTTAATTTAAGAAATCAAATGAGAAACAATCTGTCTGACATAACCTTTTGCCGGTGAAATGAACAGCCTCTGAGCCAGCTCCCAGAGAACGCTCTCATTATCCTGGTCTCCGTGACATGGGACATATTGTCTCTTTTCTTGACTTGACCTTAACACATCACTGATGCAAAACATATTTCTAGTTTGAAAAATAGTCATCTAGAAAATAAAATCATCTCACTGTCTCAGCCACAGCTTTGAGCCTTGGCATTGGCAAAAAATGTGTTTTATTTGTGCTGTCTGGTTTTAGCCTCTTAAAAAATAGGGAAATATTTTTGAACAAAGAAGTATCCTAAAACATCATTCTTCCCAAACACAACATAAGGCCAACAGCATAACATCTATGTGAATGTAGGAAATATAGACCTTTTTTAAAAATTTTGATCACAGAATGTCCTTGGAAAAATAAGGGATAAAGTGAACATCGTTTGTAAATAAAGACTCAAGGTCAATTTTATTAAAAATTAAAAGTCTCTACAAATTTAAAATGTAACAAAAATGTTATCTTTAACATGAAGAGGTAGAGAGGAAATGTAGGCATCACTTAATTTAATTTGATAGTTTATAAATGAGGAAACTGTAGCCCCAGAGAGAAGGAATTGCCTAAGTATGCAGAGACAGTTGGAAGAGAAGCTGGAATTCAAGCCTCCTGCCTACTGGTGACTTCTCACATCCCCTACTTTATGTCCTGATGCAAGTCCTATATGATGCATTTTCTTTATGGAATACTTCTAAGCAGGCCACCCTGTACTTATATCAGTCAGGGCTGGCATTGGCTAACACTAAGCAGTTACAACAAGGGAAGAGAACTTATTTCATGCATTTAATTAAGAGATGCCCGGTGGCAGTACTACTTAAAGACTCACTCTCCTGTTTCCTTTACACTGTATCTTTTCAAGGCCAATTTAAGATTCAAGATGGATGCTAACTACATGTTTAAAGTTGGAAAGCAAAAAGAACGAATGAGCTTTCCTCTGGTTTTGTTTTAAGGAAACTCCTACAAACTGTCTCCTAGCGATGTCTGCTTCTATTTCATCAACTTGAACTTACATTTCCTTATGAAAAAATCTGAAAATTGTGCACAGTGACACTATGTCAAACTGGTGTTGTGTTACGGAGGAAGAGAGTATGGATATTGAGGCAATGAGGTACTGCTTCTGCTTATATGTAGCCCCGAGAACTCTGTGTCTAAATTTGACCTCTTGAAGTACCTTGTGAGTCGATTACAGCACAGTTGACCTTCTCCTTACATTATAAGTGTGGTTGTAGTGGTGGTAGAGCAAGTTGTCCTAGATTAATCCTCCCACAGGTAACAATTTCTTGGGGGGGGGGGCATTCTTCATTAACAAAAAGTAGGTAATTGCTAAAAGGGGAGATTCCACTGTTTTAACAAAAACACATTTTTTGGGTGTGTTCCATTTTAATGTGGCTTTTTCCTTGTGAGCACTCCCCGGTCTACATGGTACAGAGATAGCTAGACCCTGAGCAGAGAGCTACAGTGTTACAGACTTGAAGTGTAAAACAATGACATTAAAGACTACCCAAGAGACTGCAAATTGAGTGTGGATACTCCTGGAAGGGAACGAGACCCATCAGAATTTGTACACAGACCTTCTACCAATCCTTTGCCAATTCCTGTCCTGTGCATGTATGGAGGATTCCATAAAGATCCCAGTGAAAGCAAGAATTTGAAGGTATTTTCACTTTGCTGATACTGGTAGAAAAGATTTGGGAACCTAAGTCCTCCTCAGATACAGAGCATGGCTGTTCCACTGTGAATGTTTTTCTCCCATATTGTTTTTTGTTTCTCTTTGTCTGGCATTCTAATTGCCCTTGGATTAGACTACTGGATATAATCCTATATGCTATTGAAACTTTATTCTTTACTCCCAAGCTTTTGCCCCCTTTCTTCTATTATTCAGCTTGGATAATTGCTATATATTCAGATCCACTGTCACTTTCTTCTGCCAACTTGGCATTTGCTCTTCAGCCCATATTCAATGAATTTTCTATTTCAGATGTTGTACTTTTCAGTTCTAGAATTTCTATTTTTTAATATAGTTTTCATTTCTTTGCTGAGATTTTCCATCTGTTCTCTCATTATGACTATTTTTTCCCTCAAAGAACTTAGACTTATACTTATTTCTTTAAAACATTTGTTAATTCCAGTGTCTAGAACATATCAGATCTATTTCAATGTTTTTGTTGAATTTAGGTCAAAGTTTCGTTTTTCTTCACATATCTAGTAGGTTTTCTTGTACATGAGACAGTGTAGACTATGTTAATATATTGTAGAAATTCAGGTTTCTGTTATCTTTCTCTGTGGGTTGTTGACTTTTTCCCCCTCCCTTCTGGGTAATTACTGACTGATAACCTCAACGTGTACAGTCTTGGTTTTCAGCTTTGTTAGAGCAAAAATGCAAATGAACAAAAGCAAAGTACTAAAGACATCACCATACACTCTGTATTACTAAAAAAAAGATCAGATAAGGAACAGCTCTATGTCAATAAATTCTACAGTTCATATGCAATTAAAAACTGGCTCAAGGAAAAAAAATATCGAAAATAGAAAGCATTTCCACCAAGAGAAACTCCAGGCTGAGGTGACTTCAAACATTTAAGAAATAAATAATAAGAGTGTACATATGCTTTTTTGGAAAAAGAGAAGATGAATATGAGGCCATATCATAAAAAAGTGACAAAATTTTTTTATGATCACATCTATCCATCTTCAAGGAATTATAAAAAAAGTTTTTTTTTGTGGGGGGGGGGAAGTACCAGCAGAAACTTATATGAAGATACAGTAATGAAAAGCACCAGAAATGGTAATTGTGAAGATTAATAGCAAAGGCCTAAGAAAACATTTAACAAAATTCAACACTTACTTGTTATAAGAACTCATAAACTAAAAACAGAAGTGAACGTTTTCAATTTAAAGAGGTACTTACAAATTCCTACTCATGAAAATTAAACATTTCCCCTGATGTCAAGAAGAATTTCTATCCGCTTTATTTATGCACTTCAGTACTGGGTATAACAGACATTGCAATGCAGCAGAAAACTGAGCAAGTTATGCAAATACTGGAAGTGAGTATTGTCTTTATTTGTTTATTATATTTTAATTAAGAAATTCTAGAAATTTGAAAACAATTACACAAAGCCAAAAAAAATTTCCCAAGGTCCCTGATTACAAAGATAATATACAAAATAAATTACAGTTTATGTAATAATGACAAGCAACTTAAAGATGAAATTTTTTATAGTGGCATCCAAAAGTATAAAATATCTAGGAGTACATCTAGTAAAATCAATAGAACAGCTCTAGTCTGAAAGCTATTAAATACTACTGAGAATAAAAAAGACTTTAATGAATATGCAAATATATCTTGTGCATGAGCTAGAAGATTCAATATTGTTAAGATGTCAATTATCTGTAAATTAATCTAGACATTGAAACACATACCAGTCAAAGTTCTAATTTGTCTCTTTATTTAAGAAGTTGACAATGTGATTGTAAAATTTAAATAAGAATTCAGAGGATCTAGACTAATAAAAAGAAAAAAAATATTTTCAATTACTTTGGAAAATCTGGCAGGAAAATCCTAGGTTCAATTCCAGGCTGGTCACCTTAGCAAGACCTTATTTCGAAATTAAAAAAAAATAATAATAATAGAGGAGCCGGGATGCAGCTTAGTAGTAGAATATTCCTGGGTTTGATCTCTAGTACTGAAAAAAGTTGGAGGATTCATGATGCCCATTGTATAAATATGTAACCAAGACAATGTGGCATTGTGCTGTAGTATTGCCCTAAAATAGACAAATGTCTAGAACACCGTAAAATTCCAAAAATCTTCCCATAGTCAATTGATTAACAACATAATGCCAATAAAATCAAATGAGAAAACATATGATGCTAAAACATAAATATTATTGTAAGATAGATATAAGATATGAACATATACTTCACCAAAAAAAGAGAGAAATAGGTGTGGATAATAGGCACTTAATGTCATTAACAATCAAGGGAAAGGCAAAAGCATGAGATAGAACTACATGCCCCCTCGAATGGCTAAATTTAAAAGACAGAAAACATAAAATGTCAGTGAGGACAGCAATAATTGGAATTCTCACTATTTGGTATTGGTAGTGATGGAAAATGTTACAGCCAACTTAGGAAACTGGTAATATCTTAACAAGGTTAGTATGTGTCCTATGACTCAGGATTTGTACCCCTAGGAATCTACTGAAGAGTAAAGAAAATGTATACTTGACAAATAGAGTCATACAAAATATGCGTAGCTTCTCTATAAGACCTAAATCTCAAAGTAGGTCAAATGCCTACTAGTGGGAAAGGGGACATAAATTTGGTATATTTACGCAACGCCATACTGAGTAGCAACAATTGATACACACAGTGACACGGTGAAATCTCAAAACGGTCATAAGAGAGAAGGAAATTTGATATAATACATATGTATGATTTCAACTACAACATGTTCAACAAACAACAGGCAAAAACAATACATGATAGAGTTTAGAACAATGATTTTGTGATAGGATAAGGAGACTAGGAAAATTTCTGAAATGACGCATGCGCACACACACACACATGCTTGCACACACACACATTTAACTGCTATTTTGGAAAGTGTTTGCTATACAAGTTAATTCATTCATGAAAATGCAAAGCTTAATACACACGTATTTTACTTTAGGTAAATTATACTTCAGTTGAAAACATTGTTTAAAAGAAGTGCCAACAGTGATTTTCCGCCTGTGGGGTATTTGCTTTGGTCTAAGCAGATACAGTAAGAATTCTCTTATTAGCATGGACAGAATAACTCATTAGTTATTTAATTGAAAACATTGGTTAAAATCACTGAAAGAATATTTTAATATTTTACTTTTTATGTGAAACTGTGCAAAAGCATGTGCATTTGTGTCTGTGTGTGTTTGTGTACATATGTGTGTGCATTTACTGTCAATCTTTTGATGCATTGTCAAGGCATTTTTCTTGTAGTTTGCTCTGCACTGTCATTCTCATACAAACTATCTCTATAACATTATTTATAATTTATAGTCCCAATTTTTAAAGAAAGGAGTGAGAAATGCATTTTTGAAGCAATCTCAATGTAAAACCCTTCAGGGAATTTATAACTTTTTTGCATTCTCCCTGTAACTAATTTGATAGATTTTCTTGTGACTCACCTGCCATCTAGATTTTCAACTTTGTTTCCATAAAAGATGAGTGACAGCTTCATTTTGCCATTCTTAGTTCACTGGGTTACACAGAATTTAATTAAATTGCATCATAGTGGTAACCTCACACTCCTGTTCTGAGGCATTGTTCAGATTCTCATTGTTTCTCATTTAAATCCAAGATCGTGGCATCCTTCCAAACCCAAATACAGTAAAGTCACATGAAAATGAATGAGAAAGAAGCCTAAAATCTTCTTAAAGAGTCCTTCCCCCTTATTTCCTCTTGGCATAGATTTTGCCCCAACATTTATAGGCAGTTGTGAAACTCTAATGATCCTTTTAAATCCTTTCTTATGTTCTTTCTTTTCTCTGAAGTGTAAAGGTAAACCTTCATTCAAAGGTCTTCACAGACATTATTTCCTAAGGGCTCAACAAACAAAATTGTAGCCAGCTGTTTTCAATAGCCTGGAGAATGCAAACTAATATCACAATAAAATATTGCTACATGACAATCAGAAGCAAATAGATAGTCAATAGGCACTTCCATAAACTTCTGGTAAAAATACAAATTGTTTCACCTTTTTTTTTTTATTTTTGAAAATGGTGTGACGTTCCTTAACAAAGTGGTGAGCAAATGTTAACAATTCCTCTCCTATGTAGGTGCCCTGAGGACTTGTGTGCTTTGGTGTGCTGGGACACATGTACAAGGACGTTCTTGCCACAGGAATTTGTAATTGTCCCACATTAGTTTAGCAATCTTAGAATGGATACATAGTAGCATATCTACTCAGTGTAATGTTACTGTTGTGGTCCGAATGTTTGTGTCCTTTTCCTCCTCAAATTCACATGCTAAAATTCTAACTTTAAAGCTGATGGTGTTGGGCAGAAAGGGCTTTCAGGAGGGGCAGGGGACAGATGCCTCCTGAGTGAAATCAGCGTTTTTATTACAGGGCTCCAGAAAGAGGCATTGCCTCTTCCAACAGGGGAAGACACAGTGGGAAGTCACTGTCTATGAGCCACAAAGTCCTCACCACAGGCCGAATTGCTGCCATTTTGATTTCGGATCTTACAGCCTCCAGAACTGTGAGAAATATATGTCTATGGTTTATAAGCTACCTAGCTGGATATTAAATAACTAAATACATTTAAACAATTATCTAATATTGCAGCTGCATAAATTAGGTGACATACGACAAAGTAGGTGAATCCTATAAATATTATCAAGTAAAGAAAATTCCCAAACAGTGCACATAGTATGACTTTTCATATAAATCTCAAGACCAGGCAAAACCAAGCTACACTTTCAAGAAAGCAAATTAGGCATGCCAAAAACAATGAAAATGAAATTATTTTCATAGCTTCCAGGAGAGTGGTCACATCTGGAGGGAGGGAGATGCCCAGACCTGGGGGAGGGCACAGACCAGCAATGGATTTTTCCAGTGCCTGTGTTGTCCACTTCTCGTGAAGCACAGCGCTTGCTTCTTGACGACACCACAACTCTAGATACATGTTGTATGCATTGCTGTGTGTTGTATTTCACAGCAAAACCTTTCAAGACATGACTGTTTTATGTAATTCATTTATCTCTCCTCTTTCTAAGTCTAGGGTTGGGATCAAGTTCAAATGTGTCATCAACTCCAGGAGGCATAAACACCTTAACTTCGTTGTCTTCAACCTTTTAGTTGATTTGAAGAACGAAAACAAAAGAAGAATAAATTGGGATGGATGGGAACATTCAATAGCAGCCACAGGGACAAAGTTTGGAAGTGGACTAAACCTTCACTAGTAGAAATTTATTCTAGCACAAGTATTCTTCTTATTTTATGGTCTAGGTTAGCAGAGTATATGCAGTCATCTGAGCTATCTAATAATGAGGGGTGTTAGTAGCTTAATTTTCACATTAAACTCAATTACTTATGTCACTGACAAGTGCCTCCCAGTACTCTCACCTTTCTACATTCATGCATCCTGTGTCATCATCCACTTTTTGATTTGGAATTAAAGAAACACTTTAATAAAAGATTCATTTAAATCCAATTATCAAGATGTCTTTTTATTCTCATTTAGGAAGTGACTCAGTTGCAAGACCTTTCTTAAAAATACAGTAGATTCATTTCTCCCGACAAAATCAAGCTTTCTGCCCATTCATTCTAGCATTGTTTACCAAAAGTCACCATCATTAGTAGCTAGCCAAGCCCATCCAGACAGCATCTATTTATAAAACTGTTCTTTTTAAAACGGCTTTATTTAGTGACTAATTTTTCTTTTTTCACTATGTTAATTACAGAAGGCTAAATAGACTTCATTTTGTAAGCATTATTTATGGCCTGATGGTACATGTGAGTATGTGAGTGCAAACACACACACACACACATGTGCACACAAGCGCACACACCAAACCACACCAGTAGATTTCTGGCTAGAGAAATGAACTCAGTGAGTGCTCACCAGTCTGCTTAGCCAAGGGTCCTCCGGCCACTTCACACGGATGCCTCTCATGTCCGGATCTTTTAAGTCATACCAAACTGTTGAAAAAATTCAAGAAGTGTATACATCTCTCTTCCACCTTGTGGTGAATAAAAGAGCTAAGTGGAATGATGCCATCGCTGTCGTTACTTCTCTCTAAAAGCTAAAAAAGACCATAGGGGGGACATGGCTTAAAGCGAGTGTGTCCAACCTGTGGCCTGCTGTTTCATTCTTTCTTCTTTTCTTTTCTTTCTTTTTGTTTATGTACTTTATTTCCTATTGACACAGCTTGAATGCAGGGTATTATCATCCATGGCCTAGATTTTTCCCATATATATATATATATATATATATATATATATATATATATATATGACAGTAATGTTGGCCCACTATTTCTTCGCCCTTTTTTTTGAATGAAAATAAATCATCTTGGGCCACACATCAAACATATGATACAGTTAAGGTATGCAAATCATAGAAATTCTTTTAAACTTTTTTTATTATAACACTGAAGAAAGAGGTCAACAACAGTGTGCTGAATTTGGGCATTCCTAGTTTAAGCAGTTATTTCTTTAAAAAGTTTTAGCTTTCTGAAGTTAATTTTACAGTGATGCATTCTCAGTGACTGAAGAACTCTGTTTAGTTGCACATGTATTAAATGTCACAAGAAATAGGACTAATTTTCATAAGCATTAACACCCCACAAGGAAACAACCTAGGATTCACCGGTGCTATCCCCGGAGGTAGTCTGCTGCATTGTGGTTTACTCATATGATGAAATGGATAACCTTCATCCTGACTTACTTTCCATTTTCCTACTAGCATGTTTCTATATTACTGAAAGTTTTTGATAGCATTTTTATCAGTGTAGTTAAAAATGAAATTATAATGAAAGACCTTGCTATGGGTTGGATCTAGAGTGGCCCCCCTCCAAAGCCTCAGGTGTTTGAATGTAGTGGGATAACTGTGGAACTGTGTGCTATTGAGAGTTACAGCCCGGCTGGAAGGGGCAGGTGCGTGGGGTTTGACTGGAAAGACTGTGTCAACGTGTTGAGACGGGCAGAGCCCAGGGCAGAGCTTTCAGGTGCATGTTACCGGCCTGTGGGCCAGGAAGCAAGGGAGGCTACCAACCACGGGCCTGGGGCCCTAACTGGAGACTGAACTAAATAAAGAAAGGAAGAAGAAACAGTGCTGCAGCTTCTTCCTTGTCTCTCTTTCCAGCCTCGCTCGGCCCCTGCTTCACTTGGCTTCTGTCTGCAGTGCCAGGAGCAGCTCTCTAGCCTCTGCCGTGGGCATCCCCATTGCCAGCTGCCCTAGGAATGGACCGTGTGAGACCTTCTGAAACTGTGGGTTAAATAAACCTTTCCCCTCTTAAATTATGGATGTCAGGTATTTTGTCTCAGCAACGAGAAAGTAACGAAGACACAGACCCCTAAGTTTAGTGAGTAACTCTGGTTTCTCATGGTCATGACAAAATACATGTGACACATGAACTCTTACCAAATGGACAATTGTCTGCTCAGAGTTGCAATTAAGGTGAGGTGGAAACCAGGCAGCCAGGCAGTGCCATGTTGCCTGCCGAGAAGAAGGATGAAGGTAATACTGGCGTCTCTCCCCTCTGCTTCCTGCTCAGATACCAGACTGTGTAAGCTCGGCTTCACACAGATCAAACCTCCTCTAACACATGGTTGGGTAACCCTGTGTTTAGGTTTATCAGTTCCTGATATCTGGTAAGCTGATGTAAACAACATCTAAAATTTTTCATTTAAGAATTTAATATTGGTTGCAAAATGATTGTTATGTCACACATTATATTACATGGGTAATATTATTATATACACATACATTACACAGCATATAGTTTTATATTACTGAAACAAATATTGCTGAAATCACCTACCACTTATGAAGTAGAGGCTACAGGTTTGGTTGAAGCTTTTGGGACAGTCTCAAAGTCCCCGAACACTACTTACCTTCCACAAAGTAGCGGAACTTTTGCTGTCATCCCTCTTTTTCCCTTCCTTTTCTTTGTTAATACAAGCATACCAACAATGGACGTGGGGCCCCTAACTGGAAAGAGGAAATTATTTAATTTTGTTCATTTTTGAACTTTATAAAGTGATGTATAGCTTTGTACATTCCCTTATTTCTTTTATTTGAATGTTTTTAAGACTCTTTCAGATTAAATAGCTATAGTTCACTTATAATATTCTCTTTCATTGAAGAAAATAAAAAAATATTATTTTCCTTTTTGACAAACAAGTCTACTAAGCACACGTTGCTCTGTTCTTCAGTTCACATGTGTAAGAGTTCCTCTGGGATACACACCTGTGAAGAGAACTGCTGAACGTGTGTGTCTACTTCCAACAGACAAATGCCACACTGTTTTCTAGCTTCCTGGAGGAGCGTGTGAGGGTGTCTGATTCTCATCCCTTTGTAGCATCAGTTTTACACTTGACCGCACAGGATTTTTTCTTTTTTGCCAGTGAATTGAGCATGCACTTCACATTTTAAGTTTGCATTTATTGGAATACAAATGAACGTGATGACGATATTTCATATAAGGGTGAACATTGTGTTTCTTCTGCTGCAAAATGTCTATTTACTTCTTTTGTCCATTTTTAGCTGGATTGTCTTTGGGAGGAGGTTCTTGTTTAATTGATTTGTTGATGACTTTTATATATTCTGGATACTGAACTTTTTTTCTTTACTTCTTCTTGTTGGTGTATTGCCTTTTTCTTCTCTTCATGATTGAAATACGATCACTAGGAGTTATTCATGTTAATAAAACAAGTTTATCAATCTTTTGACTCTTTTGAGACAGGGTCTCTGTAGTCCAGGATGGTCTTGAACTTTGAAGCTTGAGCTGGCCTTGAACTCATGGCAATCCTCCTGCCTCAGCCTCTCAAGTGCTGGGATCACAGGTACGTACCATCATGCTTGGCTTGGGTGGTGCTTGGGAATTGGACTCAGGGCCTTGTGCTTGCTAGGCAAGTGGTCTAAATACTGTGTTATTTCTCCAACCCCTCAATCTTTGGCTTTGTGAGTAGCTCTTTATATCTATTTTTTTATCTCCTATCCTGAGGTTATAAAAGTTAATTCCATAATGATATAGATATTATCCATTATTTTCCTCTATGAATCTTAAGAGCTTTGCTTTTATGTTTTTATCTGTAATAGTTTTTGTGTTTAGTGAAATGTAGAAGTCCCAGTTCAATTATTTTTCCCAAAGGGATCACCGATTTAAGCAACATCTTCCCGGCCTATCTGCACTGCTGTCTCTGGTATACACTGTTCAGGTACATTTCAGGGCTCTTTACTCCACTGGTTTATTTGCTTGGCTGGGTAGACACTCCTATCAGCTGTATTTAACTCAGAGTTTGTTTATTTCATTCCAGAAGAATCTTGCTGTGCTGGCTTAGCTCTTCAATTGCCAAGTTAAAGTGAGGTAATAATATTAGTTGGCATCCTTCAGTGGGGTCCAGAGAAAATGTTTCTTCTATTTCAATATGGAGCAATATTTGTTCTAGATTTTTGGTAAAGACACCCATACCCGGTTAAGGATATTCCTTTCCTAACTTAGTTTGCTAAGACTGTTTCTCAGGAATGAATATGAATTTTCTTCCATGCTTTTATTGTTTCTATTGAGAATATACTACACCCCTGTTCACTCTATCTGTTAATATGCTCTATAATTTGAATGCTGTATCCCTTTTAAAATTCATGCTATAGGTTATCCCCTAACACACGGGTATTAGGTGATAAAGTCATGTGGGATCTTCCCTAATGAAGGGGACACATGCCTTTGAAAGTAATTGGTGGGAGCTGGCAGGCCTTTTTTTCCCTTTCGCCTTCTGTCATGCCAAGTAAGCATTTTTCAAGTGCCTTCTAGACACAAAAACTGAGCCTTCACCAGATACCGGATGAACCAGTGCCTTGAGCTTGGACTTTGTAACCACCAAAACTGTAAGAGAAACAAATTTCTACTCTTCCATAGTTTCTCACTTTGTTATACTTTGTTATTGTAACAGGTCCTGCCTAAGACAATGTACTGAATCTAACTAGGATGTTTTGTTGGCTAATGGCTTTGTTTAGGCTTTTACCTAATGCTCATGACTGGGTCTGGCTTAGAGATTTCACTTATACTATTATTGTGTAATTCCGAGATTAAAGCTAGGCTTGCTTGCCTCACAGAATTTGGACCCACTTCTTTAAAGCTTTTCGCCCATACCACAATTGAAATTACCCTCATTAAAGATGCCAACTGTCTCCATGTTGTTAAATTCAATGGTTAATTCTTAACATTCATCTTAAGTAACAGCAGCACGTGACGTGTTTGATTACTCTTAGCCCCTTGAAAGGCCTTCCTCACCAGATGCAAGGGGAGCACTCGCTCATTGCGCTCCTTCTACCTCTTAAATCAGGCACGATTGGTTTCCTCCGATGAGAGTTCTTCAACCCCTGCAACTCCGTTTTGAATTGCCCAAAGGTACAGCACTTAGACCTTTCATCTTTGTATGAAGGGAGAGGGAAAGAAGGAAGGAGTAGGAGGGGCTAAGGATGGAAAGGAAGAGAGGAAAGAATGGTGATGGTTATGCATTGTGTATGTGAACCAGCGCCTGCATTTAATTAATATAATCACTGTGTGTCACAAATACATACTAATAAAAATAATAACTCTTGGGAAATATAGTAATGGGTGGTAATATTCAAGGGTGACAGTTTGAGACAGGTTCATGGCTTTGAATGCCTCTGCATTCCTCTTCTCTGAGTTGAACTCCTGTTCTTAAACACACATTCAACATAATCTCGAAATTAACTCATCCAAAATCGCACGTCTGACAGTCTTTGCCAAATCCTATTTTTGTCCTTTTCTCTACAAACAAATGGAAACTCCATTATCTCTTTAAATATTGCCTTTCCCCTTTTGTGTTCTTTCTTCTGCAAGATTAGACAGATGTTGGAAAGCCTCATGGTATATACTGTGTCTTAAGCTGTCTTCTGTATAGAAATTATCTATTCAGAAGGAAATAGCTTCTCATTCCATTTTTGCTGTTACTTAGGTTTATCTTTCAGATAATCTTCTCATTGCATCTCCTTTGTTATTCAAGCCTTCCATTTTAGTTTTCAATTACTGTATTTTTCATTTCTAAAACTTCTATTCAGTTTTGAAAATGCACTAGCTCATTTTGGTGTTTTTTCTTATACGTATTAAATAACTTTTTATATTAAATACTTATACTGTAGTATGCATCTGAAAATTTAATATTGAAGCATTTGAGGATCTGAATATATTGCTTGTTGTTTCCAATGACTTTACTAGTCCGGGATTACTTCTGGGTTATCTCTGCGATTTTTAGGTTGTGAACTTAGATTTGCTGTCACTCTACTTGCAGAGTTTCTTTTGAGGCCTAGATTAAGGTAACTTTTCTCCAGGGATAATTGTGTTTGTTTTGGTGGGCACTAAGCACTACTGACATGAATCGTCTTAAAAATACAACGGTCAAAAATACCAACTATGCAAATAATATAGATAAAATTACTACATCCATTTGAATGTCACCCAATGACAATTAATTTGCAAGGCAATCTCAAAAATAATGAATAGTTTAGGCTAAGTATGGTGTCTTTCCTTACTATCTGCCTCTTTGGCTTTTATTTTAGTTGTGTGTTGTTTAAAGGGTATAGCTTTTCAGGTCTACAGGCTCTATGTGAGGTGGACTCTGATATCACTCCCAATTATTTATTGATTCAAAGGTTTTTTTAAAAAATAAATTTCAGGTTATGGTGATCATATGGCCTCCCATACTGTGGGTGTTTCCACACATAGCTCCATAGCTCTCTAGAGATAGAAGCCTAACATGTATGTCAAAGTCACCTGGAGATTTTACTGTTATAAAACAAAGACTGTGGGGCCTTTCTCCTTGATTTAGTAGATCTGGAGGGGGACCTAAAATTTTGTATTCCTAGCAAGTTCTCAAGTAATGCTCATGTGCTTGTCAGAGAGAGTACACACTGAGAATGATTCTACTAGCCAAGCAAGCAAATTTACTCTAAAAAAGGCCAAGTAGTATACTCTTCCTGGCAACCACTCAACTTGTGTTTGTAATAGGAGAACTGCCACAGACGACATATAAACCAACCGGTATGTTTGTGATCCAGTCGAACTTTCTTTACAAAAATATGCATCTGAGCTAGGCATGGTGGCACAGGTCTGTAATTTGACCACTCTGTGAGGCTGAAGCAGGAGGATGACAAACTTAAGCTCAGCTTGGACAACTTAGCAAGATCCTGTCTCACAATCAAAAATAAAAATAAAAATATGGGAAGAAGATGTAGTCTGGTGTGAAGGCTCTGAGCTTGATTTCCAGTCTCTCTCTCTCTCTCTCTCTCTCTCTCTCTCTCTCTCTCTCTCACACACACACACACACACACACATGCATCTGGCCATGTTTTGTTCAAAGTCACAGCTTGCTGATCGCTGCTGGTCCCACTCCATTCTTGGTCACCCAAGTTTTCTTTGCTTTTTCAATGGCACATCCACACATTTAACATAGATTAAGAAAATATTTTATTAAACACTTCTAGACATTACACCACAGAGAAATCTCTCAGGGTTTCTAATCCATGACATTCCCAAAAGCAAATGTCCTGCATCTGAATTTTTACTTGTTGGAAGAATTTGCATAAAGACTTTCTTCGCATGCCTGATCTCTCTCCCACACGTCCATTTTCTGTAGTAGGCCATGAGAAGTTACAATTCACCCTCTTCTTATCCCACCCACCAGGTCTGTGGCTCACCACTTCTCCTATCTAAAATAGCATATCTTCTGTCCTACTGAAGTATGTCAAGGGCCCCAAACTTGCCACACTACCTCAATCCTTCACGCCTTGGACATATTTTCCAGGTGTCCTTCCCTTCCCTCCCAGCAGAACTCTGACGAAATCCTGCTACCCTTTCACCTGCACTAAGTGCTCCTCCGTGGCCAGCTCCCCCTTCCCAAAGCTGCTGCTGGTTCCAGATGGGTCATCACTAGAGCCCATCATCAGACCTACCGTGCTCCACTCTTGCTGCTGGTTTCCCAGCTTCCTTGGCAGGCTATGTGCAACCTGAGGGCAGGAATGAGTTTCATTTACCTTTAACTCCACAGTGCATGGAATGTATTTGCTATTTAAGAAATGTTTTATTTATTAATTTGCAATTGAAAAATTGAATAAATGGCTCAGTAAATGAGGGGCTATCTAGGGACTGGATTCTATACTATTCAGTTCTTTAAACCCTTGAGATTTTAACCTTACCCCAGTAACCATCAGCCAATCCAGAACTTCCTACACCCAATCTTTCTTATTACTCTGGGTTAGTTAAACCCATGTAAGTCTGTAGCCATCCTCTCAAGGACACAGACTACCACTTGCATCAGACTCAGCCAGCAACAGGGAGGCCATTTATTGTCTCTAAAATAAAACAAAAGATACAATGTTTTGTTTCTCTTTTATTGCAACCCATTGCAAGGTCAAAAGATTCACGTACAAACCGGGCGATTTTCTTTATCCACTCAAGAAGACATTAAAGACAAAGGGCCAGAGTTTTCCACTACAGCAATATATTTCATATGTTTTATTCTGAAAATACCGTTGACATTTTGGAGAGGATAAAAAGCCCTGCATTAAACATGTTCACATGTATTTATGACACTCTAAGCAAACAAAAACAAAAAAAAAGAAGAAAGGAAAAAGAGACTATATTGCCCAGAAAAATTATTTTAAGCCTCATTTTAAAGCATCTAATGAGAACACATTCAACAATCATTACAGGATCACTTGAGGCGATGCTTTTCCTGGATGTTGTTTGAGATTAATGCTTTGAGGCTAGATATGACATTTCTACAGATTTCTACAAATGTACCAAAGCAGTTTTCCAGGTTATGTTGCATCAAGCTTTCCGGATTAGCCAATATCTTAGAGAGTAAGCGCAGCCCCCTCCCCCCACCCCTAAAGCTTAAGCATGTTATAGTGCTGAACTTTACATTAAAACAGTGCAGCATTTAAAAAATCAACTATACGCTCTGAGACCATCTGACAAGCAAACCGCAACACTCCGAAGATTATTATGACTTTGAACTGACGTTGTACCATCTATGTTATAGATGGCTCTCCCTTCTTTTGTCCTTTTTAAAACTATTTAAAATATAGTGGGACATGTACAAAATTAAACATTTTTTTTTTATTCACTGAAGCTACTATTACTATACATACTGGCTTATAAATTAGTTTTGGGTTAAAAATCAATTTAAATGTCATAAATGAGATTTTTTTCAGCAGTGGGAAAATGGATGTGAAAATGAAACAGTTCAAGGTGTAAGAAGAAACATAGTTTACTAATTGTAAACGGTTTTTTCTTACACAAATTTTATTCCCTTCAAGTTAAGTCAGTAACACATTTAGATTATGGGAAAATATTCTCAGAATACACTGACTAGACTTTCTTAACTGATTGGAATTAAAACAAAAAAATTGCCACATCAGAAACACGCTGACATAATCAAAGAAACAGTTGTTTACAGTCATTATAAATACACAAATGACATTCAGATGTAAGGCGATCTTTTGTTTCTTACAGCTAATATCATTTTAACAATATTGGGATTCATAGGAAATGAACCCAAATCTCAGTATATATGTTAGAGATGAAATAACAGTTATGTCCACATCAGAAAAGAATAAATAGAAAATTCACAAATTAGGATTTTGCTTCTAGTTGTACTGTGAAAGATAATCACTCTTTAGCTTAAAAAGGCTCCCTGCTGCCTTGATTATAAATCTAGACACATGAAAGGTTATTTGAGCCTGAGTCCGGACAATGAATTAATTGCAAAGATGTGTGAATTCCGAACATATATTCATTTACTGATGGATACTATCTTAACTGAAAGCTGGCAATCTTCAATGAAACAAAAATACTTATTTCTGGCAAGTGTAAACAGAATCTTAATGAACAGATTTCCTAATTTTTTCCCTTAACTCATACAGTAGCTAGCAATAGATCTTTGCGATAGCATAAGAACTATTCAAAAATGATAACATGCATAGATTCAAAAACCTGTTCTAAATCCCAAAGCATGGCAAAAAAAAAAAGAATTTCAATGAAAAGATTACCTACATATGGCCCACTCATTAACTTTCTATTAATGTGACTACCCCCAAATCTCAGAAATACACTTTCATAATTACCAAAATTAACAAAGTAATGAAATGATCTGTAGAATTTTTCAAAAATAACTCCACATCACTAATCACATTGGTGGCTTCAATGTGGATAATGTTAAGACTAGCTACAAATACCACTAAAATATATCCCAACCATTTAATATCCACAAAATAAAAGCTAACACAATGTTAACGTAAAACCAACTAAAATATTTAGTATTCGATAGAATGTATTTGTAGAATGATGAATAATTAACTTTTGTGAGCTGGCCAGGGGAGCTCAGATTGTTGGCCCTCTATAAAAAATTTACAAAAGGCTTTATTCTGTCTAGTCCCTAAGTCGCCCACCAGATAGGAAGCTGACTACCTGTGGACACACTGAGTTAGACAGCTGCAGTGGGCGACATGCTCCCTCAGTGGCCTGGATGACATTCCTCTCTCTGCCAGGAAATGATTTACAAAGAACCCCCCACCCCAGGGTGCGCGTACACCCATGTGTATGAGTGCATAAGGATGAAACTAACTATATTGTACAGGTAGCTAGAGTTTTGAAAGTTACTAGTTTATAGGCTTCCACTTAGTGCAACATCACCTCTGGTCTCACCAGCAGAAGTACATAATTCCATCCCATTAAAAAGAAAAGCCTTCTTTTATTTATTTTTTATTTTTTTTTTGGGGGGGGGGAGCATTTCCAAAAGTGGCAGAAATCAGAAGCTCAAAATAATGATCCTATTCTTTTACTCTATATTAAAAACATTTTAAAAAGAGAAATAATCCTTTAAACTTAAGAACTAAAAGGTATGTGGCTTTCATAATCTTCAGTATTTTAAGAAAAAAAAGCCAGCTCACCTGGGAACAAGTAACAAGCACACTTATGCTATGCATCAGGCAAATGAGACACAAATATACACACCCTGGGACACACACAGGTGACAGTTAAAACCTTTCCAGGAGGTCACCTGCTCCAGATCTACACTTCTCTGCCCTGCTGAATGACCCCCGCGGACCCACGCATGGACAGGAGCGTTAGGAGGAGGCGGCAGACATGTTGGGGGTCCAGCCCATCTGATAGGCCCTCTCCAAGGTCCTCTTACAGTCCTGCAGGACGGTGCTGAAGGTGATGTGGGGGAACTGCTGCACCAGCTGTTCCACTGTCACTTCATTGACCTGAAATCAGAGAAGAACCACAATCAAGCACAGTGCCCACCATGGCGCAATGGCCATGCCCTGTGTGCTGTGGTCCCCTACAACATGTGTACCCCTCAACACGTTTTTGCTTAGCAATGTGAACATTTTGTGAAAAGATAAAATTTGTTTGACCTCTCTTTCTTGATACCAAATTTGTCCATATGGATTTTTTAAAAACCACATCGTGTCAAGAAATCAAACGTGTTTTCTAGAAACATTAAAGACTGATCTATCAAGATCTCAATGATGTTCATTGAACGCGTGGTGCCTACGAGGTAAGGAAATAGTAAGAAAACATTCTAATGTGCATTTTAAGTCTCCTCAATGTGACTGTCCTTTTAGGATAAATATGGTACAATGCGGGATAGGATACACAGGATACACAGAATTCTAGGCAGAAGTGCCAGGGAAAATGTTTATTTTTCTTCCCTTTAAATGTTAAGGCACTGCAAACTTCAAGTCCCTTTGTGCAAAGGGCTGAAATGTGAGGAATCAATAATTAAAACATACATGGCTGGCAGGTCAGAGATGGCCCCAGCAGACCTCAACCATCAAAGATACCACCTTGATTCTTGATGAGACAAGGCAATCAGACAGGCCTAATTAAAACTAACACCTTTACAATTGCTGTGCTGTGAAGGGATTAATTTGTCAATTATTTTTAAGCTGATTGCAGTTCATATCACAGAACTAGACAGCTTCCTTCATCCTTTAGATAAATAAATGATTAACCTAAGAACCACAAGTTTTAGGTAGCTTTATTTAAAATCTTTATTGAACACTTGGGCATTTTCAAACACATCAATATTGCAGTTATACTGAGTAAGCTATACTGAGAAAGTCTTAAAAGAAGGTACTTGGGATAGACATTTCTGAGTATTGTCTTGGTGTCTATTGTTGAAGAAGATCAGGACCACCAGGAAAAAAAGAAACCTGCAACGACATGACATCTTTGCTGTTTACTTTGAAAACCTGCTTAGAAGTATGATGATCATGAAGTTACTGCATTTTTCTGAAATAACACGGTTGCCTTTAGGTAATCTGAAACTATTATGTCCAAACAAACTTTGTAAAACATTGAGAACTGACATGATATTGTGTTGATGGCAACTGATCTTTGGCAGGACATTTCTCTACTCAAGACATGCTTGTTTGGATCCTGCTTTAAGATTTCATTTACTCCACAAAAGTACTTCTATCCTTGGACTGTTGTTAGGATCAAATGCAGTAACATGTCTCTATCTGTGGCTGGCATAAAAAGGCCCCTCAGCAGTAGCTGTTCCTGTTGTAGCAGTCAGTCAAAACAGGGTTACTGAATGCAAGAGTTAATTAAAAGTTTATCTCTGTAGTGTGAATATTATTCCACTTCTGAGCTATCTCAGATATATACCTTATAATATTGGTTGCAATGTTCAAAATAAAATAATTACAAGGCCAGAAGTAGTCTTTAGAACATACCTCATATACAAGAGAAACTTAGTCTGTCTTAATGCTCTCTAGAGAAGATGCTAGAACTTTTCCTAATAACATAGTCCAGGTTTAAAATAGCCACTGTCAAAAATTTTTCCCTTCCCTTTAACAGATGTTCCCTATGTTGCCGTTAAGTCATCTTTCTCCTTTTTGCCGTAAACACACCCAGAAGAATGCAGGTTTTGTCAAAGAAGGGCTGACGTCATTTGGTCATATTGAACTGTTAGGATATCTAGATTGCATTGCAAAGAAAGTATACACAGTCCAAGTCACTTTGTATTTAAGGTTCCATGAGCAACAACAACAACAACAACAAAGAGAAATGGGAAAAGAATGGAGAAGAGAAAGCCCCGAACCCAAGATTAAGAAAGGGACAATGCTCTACGGTACATCTCCTCCAATCCACATGTGGGTCTGTACAAAGCTTTGTACCTAGGGTTGACAGGCAATTTGTTTTGGAGAAGCAATTTTTAAAAACAGAAAATATTTTTGTGTGATAACACATTTTCCAGGAAGATACATATAATCATATAATTCACCTTAAGCAAACCTGATACAAGAAGATAAGAATTTATGAAGTATATAAATTAAGAGGATAATTTTTCACTTTAGAAAAGACTTTCATGGTAGAGGGTTAATTTATTTGGTCAGCTTCCCTAATATATTTTATACATCTTTTGGTTTACCAAAATTCAACTTGTCTACATCTGTTGCATGAAGTAAAGAGTTCCTGTGGTTGAGACTACAGATGACACTATGTTAATGCTCTGGCCTTCACAGGTTCTGGACAAGAATAGACACCAAGCTGGCTTGTGTAGCTGTATGACAAATGGCACCAGTAATCCTGTGTGGATAGAAAGAGTCTTCCAAACAATCCTTTTGCAAACTGTGCTCTGTAAATTCTAGAAAACAAAACACAGAGGAAATGCAAATATTCCTTCCCAGAGCTTTGCTGGGTAGAAGTTATTCAGGAGGAATACACAGGCACACTGGGAAGGTTCTTTTACTTATCGTCTCTCCTGGCGATATCGCGTGACAAATTTAATGTTGAAGTTACGTTCATTTACTCCTCAGAAGCACAAACTTTGTGTAGACCCTGTAAGTGCTTTGGTGCTGTGGAGATCAGGGTAAGGCACTAGGAGAGTCCAAATCATTCTAAACCATTATGCCTATGTACACATTTCTACAGACCCTTTGTCATGCACAAATACACTTGCTAGAATGAAAAGAACCATTCTCTGTTCCAACTCATAAAATGTATGTAATATAAAAAGGGAACTTAAAGGGCTTTAAAAATAATTTCCCCATGGTCTCTCTGATATGAGAGACCCAGATCACAACACCTGTGGAACTTAAGACGAAAGACAAAGTGAAAGAGGGGAGTAGGGTGGGGGAGGAGGGAGGGAGGGGTGGGTATGGGGAGGGACAAAAGGAGAGTGGGAAAGCCCCTGTCACCTTGACAAGATACGTATGTGCACAAAATGCTCAACTCCACTGTAAACCTTGAATTTTGCACATATACATATCAATAAAATGTGGGAAAAATTTCTCCATGATCTTCACTTTCTTGTTTTAATTTCTTGCTGAAAACTGACAATGGCAACTCTTATATTACACATGAGATTTAAAAAAATTCTGGGTATCTTCCTAAGGTAATACACAGTGGTGTCATTTGAAGAAATTACTGTGATTAAAGGGGAAAAAAGCATACGCCACAGTTTTTAGTATATGTGCTGCCGAAGCGAGCACATGCCACAGTTTAAAAAAAAATACAAGAAAGATTGGATAACCAAGGGCTGCATAACCATAATTTACATTTTAAAAATTATTATGACGCTTTTTAAGGTGGTAGCAATTTGTCTGGTATTTTAATCTATTTTGAGTTAACATCTATTAGCAGTTTTTGAAAATGTGAAGCAAATTGCTGCACTAATTAAGGTAAATCACGCCATAGTTCTGTCCCACTGCGGCTGCTGCAGGGCCGGGGGAGGGGAGTCCACGGTTTCCCAGCTCGCTTTGCCACTTTCTCTCATCACACTTGTACCTCTTCCTCTTCCACACTTCCTCCAGAAAGTTCCAGATAAAGCTAAGTGTAGGCCTGAGCTACCTCATCAATGATACCCACTGCTCAAAAAAATATAACTTATGATAACAACTTCCGGGTGAAATCATTCACAGCAAGTGACATTTTAGAAGAGTATATGTTTCCTGTTAAAGAAAACAAGAAACATGGCACTTGTTTGTTGTTGTTGTTGTTGTTGTTGTTGTTGTTGTTGTTTTTTGAGGCAGGGTCTCCTGAACTCACTATGCAGTTGAGGTTGGCCTTGCACTCAAGGCAATTATCCTGCCTCAGCCTCCCAAGTGCTACAATTAGCGGCATGTGCCACCGTGCCCAGATTCTGTGGTGCTGAGGAATCAAATTCAGGGCTGTGTAGTTGCTAGGCAAGCCCTTTAACTGCCATGCCATTCCTCCAGCCCTATACTAGGTCACACTTAAAAATAAGCCACTTGAGGTCACTTATTCCTTAATGGAGAAAGTTTGCAAACAAGAAGTGAACACCATTTAAAATACCACCAGCAACAATATGTTCTACGTTATTCCCAGACTAAAAGTTCCTTGACAACAGACGTACTTATTCATCTCTTTGTGTTCAGTCTGCACAACCTATCAGGTACATTGTTACTCCATTAGAATGTGAGTTCCATGAGACAAGAGTTTTTGTTTACTGCTGTTTCCCCAGGACTTGCCAAACACATAGTAAATATTCAACAAATATTTATTGGATAAAGCCATAGAGTTGTTCAGTGAGCATGTACTGATTAGATGAAGAAGCAACAAAGGGTATTGCATCAGGAACTGCACGGATAAATTCACCTTATTTCTAGACTGTTTCAGCAACAATAGAAGTAGTCTCTAAATCTTGACATTATGGTGGTCCTAAACTTCTTCAGTCCTTTGAAATTCATACCCCCGGTGATTTTCACACTATTATCTTTTCCATCTGACATCACTGGGTACCCCTTAACCTGGGTAGACCTTTCTTGGAGTTTCCATTAATTTTTTACAGGAGAACAAAGCAGCTCATGACTGGCTTGGCAATCTGTGCTGGGTCACATGGCTGGCAGGCACTGCTCAACAAATGGCTATGGCATACTGTGGCATAAATGATGACAACCTCCTCCCTGGAGGTCAAAGGCACCGGACACTGGGTGGGAACCCAGAGACATGATAACAATCCTGCATGTGAGTAGGTTTCTAAAATTTTGTAAAACCCACATGATAAGAAGATTACTGTGCAGCATCAGCAGCCTGCTCAGGGCCACAGACTTAGAAGGACCTGACAGGAGATTTGAAAATTTTGTGACATTTAAAGTCCTCTTTGATGACAGAGGTATATGGTGGCACAGTCAAAACTTTAAAGTCCTCTTTGATGACAGAGGTATATGGTGGCACAGTCAAAACTGTGGGTAGGTCTCCTGACTCAAAGCCATGTGATTTCTTGCTTTGATTTCTTAGACTTCAGGGTCAATATGGCTTCACCCCTACCTAAAGGCAAAATGAAATCAGATGGGCTTTGATTTTTCGGTGGGTTTTTACTGTCATGGTGGCATTTGCATATGACGTCCGGGAGCCCATGCAAATGACACAGATCCATGGATTAGTCACTTTCCCCTAGCTGTGACAAAATAACCAACAGGAGCAACTTAAAGGAGCAGAAGTTCATTTCGCTTGTCAGCTGGTTCCCGGGCGGACATTGCCTGGCGGAGAAGCTGCTTCCCCAAGCAGGCAGGGAGGAGGGAAAGAGATAAGGCAGCCAGCTGTAAGAACACACAGCGCGGGGTCATGTCCCCCACACTCCACTTGCCTGCGTCCTCCAACCCAGCCCCAGATCCCACAGGCACATTCAGATATGAGTGTTTCAGCGATCAGCTCACTGTTGAGCACACCACCCCCTGACCCAGTTACCTCTTCTGAAACACACAAGACTTCTGGGGCACTGCAGATCTAAGCCATAACACCTGGAGAAGAATAAATTCGCTATTCAAAAGTGTTCCATGTTCTCACAGATAAGCACACGATTTTAAGATTTTGTGTGTCAGAAAATAAAATCTTTTTTTTAACTCTTCAGCATGGTTTATTTTGATTAAATACTTACAAAGTTTGTTAATTTCTCAATCTAATAACTGATAAGGCAAAAATAAAAGTGTATTTCTTTTCCAATAAGGATTGGGGAAGACAGGAATGAATCAGATTCAGCGAGCTTCGATCATTTTCCAGGCACTTGAGTATTAGTACCTCATAACATAGAACAGGGGCTCACACAGGACTGATATTTCATATAGACTCATACAATTATCAACTGGCAATGAGGATTTGAATGCAGAACCACAACACAGAATGTTTTCTGTACTGACCTTCCCTTCCTTGACACCTCTGGTGATACAGTAAGGTGAAGTGAGTGTCAGAACAGAGTGTGACAACACTCTTTCTCAGGAAAACATTTATTGAGATTCATTTTGTATCACTTAGGAACAACTACGGTGGGCAGGTGAATACATTTCATGTATTTGCATGTCAAGACTTTGACAATCTTTTCAAAATGGCTCCTCTGTGAGACTAAATGCAGCAGACTGTGCTCGGCCTGTGGAATACCCCACTGTGAAACTGGCTGTGAGAGACTGCCATGCATGATGGAAACATGAAGAGGCTGCAGGACTCACCGGGGGTCTTTACACAGGGATAACCGTGTGTCCGTCAGGAAGTATCATGACTTTCTCTCCCATCTCTGTCCCAGCAAGACCACTTACCACGTTCCAGAGGCACAACGGTCAGTAAGAGGGACACGGGCCCTACCCTCATGGAGATTAAAACTCAGACGGGGAGACAGACAACAGTACCAGCAACGGCAAAGCCTGAGAAATGCTTTAAGAGACATTCAAGTTGCCATGAAAGGAAACGCATGGTAGGCATCTGATGTTCTCCAGGAGTGCAGGACAGGGCTTTCCAAAAGACACGACGTTGAAATGGACCTTTCGGAGAAGGGCGTATCGGTCTGTTTATCATGTGCATTACAAACATTTATTATGCAGAGAAGAGAGGAAACCAAGTCACGAGCTGGTAGAGAACAACTTATGAGTCCCTGCTTTATAACTCCACAGCATCTCTCTGGCCTTTTCTAGCAAGTGAATAAGTGCAGTAAATTCTTATTTCAAATAGCTCTGCTCTGAACCAGGGGAGGGACAAAAAACAGATCCCTCTGTCTGCAGGTGGGAAAAGCAAGGTGCCTACAGTGCATCTGTGAAGATGTTGCAAATAGCACACTCAGCTCTAGCAAACTAACTCAGGGCCCTGGCCCTGACAACGTTCTGTCACTCTTCACAGACTCCCTGGGCAATGTCACTCACTGCTCACAGCCCCAGGGGCTGACTCCTGGCAGCCCAGAGGCAGAGTGTTGTCTCTGGGGCAATATGCCTCCAGAATCTGCTTCTCTCTGAGTTTTGTGGCTCTCTGGGAAACTGTAATGGATATCTGTGGCACCTAATGTTCACCAGGTGCCAGCAAAGTCTTTGTGGGAAATGCATATTCAAATAAACCTTGTTCCTCTTTCAGCTCTTGCCCACAGGTTCCAAGATGGCACGCACATATTGAAAAGATAAAATAAGAGTAATGTAAAGTTTAGCACCACCCCAGATTTGCATGTAAGTAAGATAGGTCATCAAAATGCAGTTTAAATATTTTAAATAGAACACTAAGAAAAGAATGAAAGAACACATGACATATTGATTTTTTTCTATGACCTTCCATAACCAACACCACATACCAGCTCCGTGGGCCTGTGGAGATTTTTATATCTCCCTTCCCTCACTTCTCCCCCTGCAGCAGAACTTCTTATGTCCCTGTTTGGAAGAGGTGACACACTCTGCTGAAGTTTCTCTGTGGTTAAACCAGAAGACCAGGAATCTGGTGTCACCTGCACATTTCATCATCTTCAGTAATAAGGTGACACTTCTATCTTGTCATCTTCCTCCCTTCTCTTAAAAACAACTTCATGTTCCCATCCGTTCCCTTTTTCTTTCTTGGTCAAACCAAGGCTTTGTGCCAGGAACCCCACAGTGACTCATATATAACAAATATCTAATGCGTGTGCAATGATGTGGGGTGAATTAGCTACGTGCAATCAACAGTACAGAAATGGATACAGTGGTTGTCATCCCAACTGCTCATTACAATCACCTGAAGATCTTTTAAATATCCCAATGCCTACGCCTTGTCCCAGACAATTACATCAGAATTGTGGCATGTCCGAGGGCCTCAGGCATCAGTAATTTTTAAAGCTACCAGGACATGCAAATGCACAGTACAAGTTGAGACCTGCTGGTCCAAAGTGGACTGCTCCACGCTCCTAGAGAACACAGGTAACTCCTTTGCCTGGCTTCTGAAGACAAGACTGGAACTAAGATTATCTAAGCTAGTAAGTGGGTACTTAGTTCTCACGATGCCCTCTATCTAAAACCAAGTCTGTGGTTCTGGAGAAAAGAAACTGTTGCCTTGGTAACTTATTAGTTGATTGTCTTAAAAAATTAATTTCAGAAATAAAAGTTTTATTCTTTGAATGTGATAAAAATATTAGTTGCCTCTTCTTCAACATGTGGTCTTAGATTTCTAGTTTTACATAGCCAAAGAAGGCTGCCACCTCAACTTTCCAACAGCAAACGGTAAAGGAAGAAGAATTTCCCTACACTCTGTTCTCATATGTAACTGGCACTACCTCAAGGGACAATCAAGATGTGGAATGACAAGATACTCATTAGTAAGTATTTAATAAAGTTTTTGAAAGAAAAACTGACTCTCTCTTTGAACCTAAAAACCATCTGTTAAGTATGGATATCAGGTGATTACAGAACACCCCTAATGCACTATGCCTTATACATGAACCTCATACGAGTAGTCTGAGGTCTTCACGGATTTTTTTTTTTTTTTTTTTTTTTGTTTCATAGAGGTAAGAAATATTGCTCGTGGGTGGCGAGAAAGAACTCATCTAAAAATTCCAAAGCACAGAAAGAGACAGATACAGAGAATGCAATGAACCTGACAGAGGCGGCCTCATAAATTCAGTCAACTTTGTCAAATGCAGTCATTCCATTTCAGAATCTGCAATGATTGAAAGTGCCACGCACTGTCAGTATCACAACAGGCCTGGCTTCATGCTGTCTCTTTTTCATGAAATGTAGGTTGCCTGTTAACACTAGCGCTGTTTCTATTCACTTGAATTAGCACAGTGAGAAAGCAGTAAAGACCAGGGAAGGGTGGGGATCACAGAAGCGCCTGCAGTGTTAAGCGAGAATTGGGGCTCACTAACCTGAAGCCTCTAATTAGAGATTAGTGTGACAGGAAGTCCAAAAACCAGATTGTCAGAGGAAAAAAATTAATGACATTTTCATTTCCTGCATCACCAAGCACTCCTTCACCAAGGAAGATGTTTCAAGCCAAATGCAAGCGCCAGGTACACCGTCTTGCACTGGTTATTCTGAGCAACAAATTGCTCAGAATGGACTTGATCCTTTGCTCAAATCATGTATCTGCACATGCAGGGTGTACAAGAACCAAAACAGATGGATGTAGGACACCGTGATGGAAAAGGCCACGCAGGGGAGTCATCGGCAATGCTCTAAATTGGTTCAGCAAAAGATCAACTATTTTAAAAAACCTGGGTCCTAATAACATAATTAATGTACTCACTGAGTGGTAAGTGCAATGTATTTATGGAACACATCTGGGTGTTTCTAAATTAAACTCTTGAAGTTAAGCTGAAAAAACATAATTGAGGGGAAAAAAACCCTGAACATTTTCTTTTGTGCCTAATGGCTTTCCTGATTTCAGTTTTCATTTTGTTACATAAAGGGTAAGGTAGTGATAATCACCAAACATGTATATGATGAAAAATATTTCTAAGGTTGCATTTTGCATCCAGTAGGATTTATGGATTTTGATCTCAAACAAATTTATTATCAGTAAAAGTTTATTCTGCATGAATGTGATCAGTAAATCTGTGGATTAAAAAAGTTAAAGATAAGCAACATTTCTTGGTTTTCAGAAGAATAATTACACATAACTTAGAACATCCCAGGGCTGCACTCTGAAGGATACCAAGTCCCATCACACAGCAGGTGTGTGAGCTGTCTGGCTGTTCTATATCCCAGGGGCTCTCAGCTGCTCTTAGATTCCCTAACCACAGGAAACTTAGGTTCAGTCCATGACGACACTTTTCTTATTTATTCATTTATTTCTTTCTGTCTAGATGCTTTTTATAATCTATCAAGTCATCAACAGGTAGTGGGATCTAACGGTTTTCAAAGCTGCTTTTAGCTATAAATTACTTTTAAATATTAAGATTGTAGATTTCAAGTAATTAAAAGCAAAAGTAGGGCTGCTTTGGGTGAAGCGAATGCAGGTAAAAAAACACTATTTAAACTATCGATCCATCTAATAATCGTCCGTCATTATATTTACTCATACACACTAGTTGCCCAACAACTAGTATTCCATCCCCTGCTCCGGGAACTGGCAAAACAACACAGAACTTCCATTCTATGAGAAGAAGGAGAGAGAGGGAGAGCTAAGAATTAACAACCAAATAAAAGCAAGTATTCACTGCTTATTTCATATGAGGAAGTTTACAAATTCACTCACTCTTTTCTGTAACCTATGAGATAGTGACTTCCATTTTATGGATGGAGCTAGGGTGGCACAGAGGGACAGCGAGGGAGGATGGAGACAGACAGTAGAAAAGGCAGTAGCTTGATAGCGCGGAACATGGGGAACGCCGCTCCCGCAAAGGAAGGCGTGGTTACTGCATGGACGCAACTGCCAAGACACGGAGCAAGTTGGGGACAGAGAGCGAGCCACTGCACTTGGTGGCACACAGGTCACTGGTGACCTTGAAGAGGGGAGCATCGCGGCCATGATACAGTCTTGGCAGGAAGGAGCAGTGAGAAAGTGACAATTGTCCCTAGACAATCTTTTTCATAAGTTTAAAAGTAGGTTGGCCGACATAAAGCACTGCAGACGGCCACAGCTAAGAGCTGATTCCAAATCAAAGTGAAAGTCTTTGTTGTGAGGAAACATAATTTTGAATGTCCCTTAAAAATTAATTGGCAGTTTCACAGTATTCTAGTCACCTGTTTGCTTGCCTGGCTCATGGAGGAGGCTGTAAGGTCCCTGGGGTAAGTACTGTATCTTGCTCACTGTTTTTCCTGACCTGTCACCTATTACAATGACTGAAGCATAGTAAGCCACTGATCAGATATTTATTAAATAAATGAATTAAACAGACGATAAAAATTTTGGGGAGGAAGGCTTAGATGTTGTCTGAGAACTATCTGCAGTGAGGAACAAACATTCGACAGCTGCAGCAGTGCAGGCCTGACAGCATGCTGTGCATGCCCAGGCCTCAAATGCAGGCTGGGCTGCGTCCTTCCCAGGCCGCGGGAGCCCTTCCGTCTCTTGGGTTTAAACTGGAGTCACGTGCATAGTTCTGGAATCTAATCTGAGCACTGTTCAGAATCTGTTGTCATCTTTTCTAGTTCTACATTTAAAACACGATACGACCCTGTAACATGGCTCTTTCATATTATTATTATTATTTATTATTATTTCATATTATTATTATTATTATTATTTTATTTCATAGTATTACTGAAGCCAAATCAGACTTCCAAGGACACTACTTACTACAAAGCAATGATGCTCCAGGGAGCCTACAGGCAAACCCCAACATAGCACCCTACTTGTCTTACAGTTTTTGGGGAACACTAGATCTTTCCTTTCCCATCTTTACAAAACAAACGAACAAGCAAGCAAACCAACCAAGCAACCTCATAATACACCAATCCCACAGCGATGGCACATAAAACAAAGCATCTCCTTGCAGCATACCCCCTTAAAAGTCTAAACAGATGTCTATTTTCCTGAAGAAGCAAACCAAACAAGCCTCAGCTTGGACACTGACTAGCTGTTTGACACGGCAGAGTTTTACTTTCAGTCAAAACACAAAATAACAAAACTGAGATCTGCCAGTCGCTAGGTTATTTTCTTCCTTGGTTCACTGTGATTTAATAGGCCCTAATGGTTAAAAAACAAAATTCTGTGTTTTTTTTTAAAGGTCTGCTGCCTGAATCTCGAGAGGCTAGTTTCTCTAAGATCTTAACATGCGAATTTATATTCATAGCTAGAATATTATGACCTTGCCAGAGGCAGGCAGCTAGCGTATCAGTACAGATTCCAAAGTAGGTATATACACACAAGTAAATAGTGACGATAGTGATGAGAGAAGTTAATCTTGGTGTTTATAATGAGTCTGACTTTGGGCTAAGTGCTTTCATATAATATTTTATCTAATCTTATAACAAACCTCTGGAGTAAATGCTATTATTTCCAATCCCCACCCCGCCTTGCATTCCCCCCACCCAGGATTCTTGGGCAAATCTAAGGCTTTTAAGGTGAATCTGAAGCTTTTACAGATTAAGTTGTCCAATATCCTATAGATAGTAAAATGCCAGAGGTAGAATCTGGAAGCTTAGCAGCCTGCACTGACGCTCAGCATTTTAACCTCTTCCGTAAAGCTCCACGTTGGTGATTTTTACTTTAATATTTAAATCTTGGCAAGGACTTCCAGTTGGCGCGCAGCAATTCAGGAGAGCAGGGTTGGAGGAGGAGGAGAGGGGAGGCCTGACTAAAACGAGGTTGAGGGTAACCTCCGAATTCCAGCTGATGTGCTCTGCCTTGTCTCAATTACTAGGAATAATCAGGAGAGGGTTGTAAAACTGCTTCAAAGTGCTCCTGTGTGAAAATCACCTAGAGAAACTGTTTTATCAGCAAAAGTAACAAAATGCTGATGCTTCAAGCAAAGGACTTCAGTTCAAATTTTAGAGCCAGGCTTCACCTGAGCACTTCCCATCACCCTTCCTCTGGCGCACATCCCACCGTGGGCTGTGTGGACGCTCACAGGACAGCATTGCCCAGACTAACACATGCACACCTCTCCTGCCTTATTAGGAAGAATGTTTTCTTTTCTTTTCATTTTATTTTCTTTGATATGGCATTAATTTTAATCTTAAATTCTGGCTAATGGCAATCTAAAAACAGCTGTGCATACGTGGCAGGAAAGATGTGAGTCCCTGCAGGTACCCACTTTGTTTCATGGCTGAAATGCTACTACCAAAACAGCCCTGGACACAGTGATCCACAAATTATTTTTCCCTTTAACTGATTTTTCCAGTTAGTTCTGTGTATTAGTTACAGAGTCCTGTATTATTTTCCCCACAGGGCTTTCCTGCTCACGATTTCTAAACAAGCTGATAAAAACTCCATTTTCTCCACAGAAATATTTAAGTTGTTGAGGTTTTCTCTTACCATAATTACTTCCTGAAATATGCAGTGGTCACATTTTCCTGAATATTTTTACATTAAATGGGGCACATGAAACTTGGCCCTTGATCTCCTAAGGTTGTAAAAAAGACTCCTGGCCTTAAAGAGCGAACTGGTTTCTATGACTTGCTTTCTGTATGAGCTTCCCGTTGACTTGACTAAATAAAATCTCAACATTATTTAAGTGAGGAACTCCACGTGAAAACCGGGATTTCTTATGTCCTGAAGAATATATTCACGGCAGCCAACATTTATTAGAGGGAACCACCTAATTCATTCCTCAGCTAAGAACTTTAGAATTGGAGCAGGTGAGGAGGAAGGTCTTCGCAATGGCAATTTGATGAGAAATGAATTAATTCAATTATTTTCATGGTGTGGATCAATAATAGCCTCCAAAGAGGCTCCTGGCCTGAAGGCAGCTGGATAATCAATAGGATCTCAGAGAGGCAGCTCTCCTCCCCCAGCAGCCTCTCTGATCTTTTTCGGGGCGGACTCTTCACGCCTGTGTAATTCTAATTTATGTCAACTAGAAATCAAAGAAATTCCAAGAGGCTTCGGTCATAGGGCATCAGGGAGGACCTTTCACAATCTATTTATGTCTACTCCTTAAGTACTGGGGCCTCCATGGCTGTCCTCGATGCCTCTACTGGACAAAGAGAAGAAGCTGCCGGCAAAAGGGACAGCTACCTGCTTAGGGCTAATGTGGAGGAGTGGCCTTGGGTAAACTGAGGTGTACTTTCTCCTTCTCATCCACAACTCTTCAGGGACATAAGAACTAAGCATTTTAAGGAAAATCCTTGCCAGAAATGGCTCCCTCAATAACGCTCTTTAATGATACCCCAGACGCTGGCATTTTCAAATCAAATGAACAGTGTATAAAATTAGTTCTGCATGAAGTTTAAAAAAATAGAAAGTGAAAGGGAGCTTTTAAAAGCTCCAGCATTTTTTCATCCAACTGCTTTTCAGAAGGGTTTGGCATTTGAGAACTGCTACGTTTATGATGTTATTCACTGCTCATAATTCAGGGCCTGTGTCTCCAAACTTCGATATTAACACACACTGCAGAGGTTTCACCAGCCAGCCAAGCTGCCTCTGGCGAGGTCTGGTTTCCCAGCCAATGCTGTGGCACTGTACTTCTTCCCTTCTCATCAACCTTGTTACCCAAATATTTTTCATTAACCTTGAACACTGCATTTCATTTACCCTACAGCTTTCCCACGATATTTTTTTTTTTTTTTGGTCCTTTCCAGTTTTGTTCTCCATCCAAACTGCCTTATAAGAAATTAGAAAAACACCATTTTATTAGAAGATATGTTATCTATAGAGAGTCTAGAATTCACTGAAGTCATGAAAACAGTTTTTATAAGCAAAGTCAATGACTGTTTACAGTGTGGAAACCAGAGTTTCCATACTGCTCTTACAAGAAAGTCCCATGGATTATGCAAGTATTTTAAACTAAATCACTAAACAAATGTGAGCTAACTTGATAGGTGACTTCAGGTCAACTCTAATTCCCAAGGTCAAGTAAGCCTTTGAACAGTCTTTAAGAATATAAGCTTGCTCCAATTCATCAAAGCCATCTCACACAGCGTTCCTACATAGTCCTTTCAATGCACTAAAGTTTAGGAGATTATGTGGAGTCAGCTTCAAAACCCTCTAACGTGCTTATCCAGGCAGCAATCAGAAAAGCTACTCAAATAGGGGCTTCTTAATGCACTGCCTAGCTTTACAACTGCATGGGGAAGGGAGCATTTGTTGAGTGGCTGGAGAATTCTTCCCTAGGAATCAGCAATGTCGCAGCCAAATAAATTTGCTGCAGTTTAGCTTAGACATTGTTCGATAATCTAAGAACATGTTGCTTTCAGCTGCAGAGAGTATATCTAATGTTTCTCATCTGTTCTCTGCTTACTTGGGGAGTAGGAGAGGAAAAATACTTTTTCCTACAACAAATGAAAGGCATTTTGTTATTCTTGCCATTCCTCAAAAGCTAAAGTGAAGAATAAGACAATTTGTTAAAGTGCTGCCTCCAAATTAAATGTAGGTGAGCCCAAATGAAACTACTGCATAGGAAAGAAAATGTGCGGAGACATCAATACTTTTCAGAACTACCAGATCATAGACCACGAGCTCAGGGAAGCACAGACCTCAGCGACCCAGTGCTCTCCAGAGCAGGGATCCACTGACAGCATTGCTGACCAGGGGTTAACTGTACAGATGTTGGGCTCTCTCGCCCCTCCACTGGTGCCAGCTGGTGTGAAGGAAGAAGAGGAGAACTAAACTAATGAGTTTTATTAGTGATTAGCAGAGCTGGGAGAAGAGTATGGGCCCCAAATTAATTTTGTTCTTTAGCACAGATGATTATGGATTAAGATAGACAGAGGATCTTTTCCATACTCTAATCTAAATTTTTCCTGTTTTTTGTTCCTATTATTATTTTTGTCTTTATTTTCTAGCCACTTTCTTTTTCTCTACTTATGTGAATGATCTCATCTTCAACTCACCAAATTTCCAGCACTGCAAATCTTTCATCTCTGTGCCTAAGTAGATGCTGAGTAACTTGAATCCAAATATATATCATCCCATGTAGTCACCAGCTTTCCTTAGTCAAGTGTGTGGAAAGTTTAATTATTGATATTTTTGTAAAGATAATAATGAACTTAAATTTAGGTGAGGGTGAAACTACAAAGGCATCTTTTCTACTCTGAGTTTATTTTTTCCCTTTATTTTCAATTTTCCTTTCTATGGAATAGCAAGCAATATAGTTTTTTTCTCATTTGGGAACTCAAGTATTAATGTCAAGTATTAAGTTAATGAGGTCAATGATGAGAACAATCAGTTAGCACTGTGTTTTCACAAGTAACAAGCCTATTCCAAGTGCTTTATGTACAGTAACTCATTTAATGTTCATAATTCTTCAAGATATGTACTGGTATTATCCTCATGTTATAAGTAAGGAAACAAGCTTTTCTCAAGATAACATGGCTAGTAAGTAGAGACTCTTGTTTTCAATCTAAAACCATGGCTTCAGAGAACATGCCCTCAAAGGCCAACCTCTTTTATTCTCAAACCTGTCTTTCAATCTTCATGATTACTTAAAATCTTGAGATGCATGGCATATTTAATATTTGAAAGTCAAATATCTACTTTGGTGTGGGTTTCTATCCAACTAAACCAATAAGCAGGCCTTTCCGTGCAAGGCTTCACTTGCACTTTGTGTGTGGTTTGGAAACGTCTTCTGTCCTCACAGAACCGCATATGTTTGGCTGAGCTGACTTGAAGCTTAGGAAGCCAGACAGTGAGGCTGGGCACAACTTGTCGCGGGCCTCGGCTATGCTGTGCTACAGTGCGCATGGCCAGATGGCTTCATGTGATGGAGCCAGTGGGCTCTAGGAGCATCTGTCCTTTGAAGAAAGGGTGCAAAGGCCACTTAAGGAATGTGCTACGGAGGGATGCTGCTAATTAGAACAGCCTCTTTATCTCACTTTGGACTAACCTGCACCTGAGTAAAACTTAACTTAAAAATTAGCAAAATTCTGGTCAGCAATATGTCTGGAAGAGTATTTTTTTGTATTAACAGGAACATAGAACTTCAACTCATCTCTGAAGATGGAGCTAATCTTAGCAAATCTAAAGAGGATGGAGTAGATACATGGTGATTTCTGAGAAAGGCTGTGGACACATAACTGTTTAAATGCATATATCTTGGTGTCCGTGGCTACATAGCACTCATATAGCACTTCCTTCTGGTAGAAGCTACTCTGCCCATTATGGTCTCTTTAACTTATTTTTAAAGAAGTCATTTTAAAGAGGCAGGGTTAGTAGCAGTGTTAGGTTAGTGAGCAGTGAGATTTTTAGGGAGACCTGCAACCCCTGGGCCTAGTTGCTGTTGCTAAGTTACAAAGTAGCATTCTAGGCTGGACTGAAAATAAATAGTAAAATCTCCAAAAGATAACTAACTGGCAAAAATCTAGAATAAGTTGGAATTTTAAAACATTTGAAAAATAGAATTAGGTCAATTAACCAAAAATTGACAAAGCACACACAGAATTGGGACACTTCTCCATTTGCCTCCAAATTGGCTAAATTTGGAAAATGCATACCCTGTGAGAAAGGCATAAACACCAAGTTTCACATTATTTGGCTACATTTGTTCCTAAATCACCACTGCAAAAGTAGCATGTGTGTAAACTGGTATAAAATGCCAACATTTTTCTTAGCAACTATTTAAAGTGGACTTTCCCAAAGCAAGTAGCTCTGTGGCTGGAGAGTGCTCCAATGTTATACCAAAAACACTGGGCCAAGAATTCCCAAAACTTGGCTGAGTAGCATTTAGCCAGTGCATTGATTCTGTTTTCTTTTGTGGCAAGAGGTTGAAACCAGGGTCTTCAGACTGAGCTACATGATCACCAAGCTATTCTGGTTTTTTATGTTGAGACAAGGCCTCACTAAGCTACGAAGTTGCCCAGGCTGAACTCAAACTTGTGATTGTCTTGCCTCAGTCTCTCAAAGTGATGGGACCGTTTCTTGTTATGAGATAGGGTGGCATCTGGTATGTGGTGAGACACATACTCCCACCCACCTCCTTTCCTGCCCTCAAACAGGCAAGGGACACACAGACTTCAAGCATCTAAATTACACAGTTAAGAAAAACCAATTTGGCGCTATTCTTCCCCCTACTGTTTCAGGAAATTTGGAATCTAATAGACTTTTACTGTTAGATGCTGAAAACTGCAGTCTGCTATGCAACCTTTTAAATCTTGGTACATGGACTCATGAATAGGACATCAAAATCTAAGTTAACTGCATATGTGATTGCCTTTTCATTCTGTTAAGCACAAAATTCATCATTAAACGGAAAGGCAAGCATAATGTCTGATTAGTTTAGAAAAGCCAGGCCAACAATGCCTGGATACGGTTGTGGTCATGTGCACGGAAAGGGAAAGGGACAGGCAGAGAGGATTCTATCAGCTCTCCGTCATCACACCACTAAGCAGAAAACAACTGAGAGCAATGCTTACTTTGTCACATCTCATCAGCCCCAGATATCGCAGAGACTTGCTGCTCTGTGCAATCAGGGTGGCTCCTTGGTCTGTGATCTCCTTACACCACCCGACATCCACGGTCTCTATTGTCATGCTGTACCGCCCGATGGCTATCAGCGCTGCAGGGAGAGAGGGACAGAAGCGTAAAGAAGGATCTCTATCTTACCATGATGATTTCTCTCATTTCCTCACTAAACTTATTCCTGAAATGTTGTGTGTAAATGAATGTTTTATGAACTAAATTAAATTTGAAGTGCTTTAGGAAAGATTGCCTGATGACAAACCCTTTTGCAAACTAAATAATCATTTCATAATTTCCCTTTCATTGGATACAGCCTTTTATCAGTTTCACTCATTATAAGGTTACCTGTGCTTTCAAACATCTATATTTACAGAAAGAATAAATTAAAATGAATTACAGATGGAGCCATACAAAAACCCTAAGCACTAACTAAACTTTAGCCAATGTAACTTCAATAATTTTTAAAAAGAAAAATCCATGTAAACACCATTTTGAGGTGTGTTTTACTGCATGTGAATTTCTTTACCAATTAGCATAATTTTTTCCATCTGTTCATGACCTGCAAAATGTAAAATTATATAATATTTTTCATATTAGTGCATTTTGGGGCTGTGAAGAATTAGGAGTACATTATGCATTTAGTTGGATTTAATGGATGCCATGCTAGTGAGCAAGAAAGGGAATTCATTTGTTAGGGTGAATTTCCTTACGGTATCAGAAATCTTTCTCTGTAACATAAAACGAAGGCTGTCATCCAAGAACTGCGACAGCATCCCCAGTATTCCTAACTGTTCAGTCTGGTACTGTGTGGTTTCATCCTGTGATCTCTGATGCACCCCTCTTGTCCCCGCAGAGCTCCCTAACCCAACGCCCTGTCAGAATGATCACTCTGTGAATGCAGTTCTTTTCCAGGACTTCTGATTTGTGTCCACTCATATTTTTGTCAAGCAAAAAAAAAAAAAAAAAAAAAAAAAATTCAATAAGTTTACTGTGCATCAGTTTGTCAGCAAACATTCTGAAAAATGACATAAATATTTAAAAATTAGTTAATTTTTTATTCTAAGGTCACATGGATTAATTTCTGTAACGTGAAAGGTAGATGATTTTTAAAGATTTGCATTGACTAGATTGGAAAGAACAGAGTAGATTACTCACATCAATAAATATAACTCACAGAAAAGGGTATTTGCCAAAATTTCTTTACTAATTGTTCAGTACTTTTTTTTTAACTATAAAACCCACATTATGCATTTCAGTATCTAAATACCTGCAAGTAGCCAGATATTTAGTGTTTACAAATGTAACAATCGTGATCCCAGTGTTTTCCAGTAAAAAATACCAGTGAGAAAGAATTTTTAAAAAGTTCTTCATGCTGCCTGTTAAGGCTTTCATCTTTGTACATGCTCTTTGGCCTTTTAAATTTTCCAGGTGGGGAGGGGCATAGTGTTATTTGCCATCTAATAATAACTTGCTGAAATGTTCTGGATAGTATTTGTGTGTAGCAGGGACAATATCTCAGGTTAATCTCGTGGGTGTCTCTGACCTAAGAAAATTCTTGCTCTCTCTTGCAGTGCCATAACTTTTACTGGTTATGACATCCTGAAGGTTTCCTTTGATAAACGAGCTAGAAGATACATGGAAGAAATCTCTTTCAGTACAAAGTGCTCAAACTGTGAGTTTTAAAGATGAGCAAACACACATTTCAGGAAGGCCCATTACTGGGAGGTTGTATATAGGTGATCCACTGAGGTTTGAAGCTAGAACACGAAAGTGCTAAACTATTTAGGAAAAGGTAAATCAAGAGATATGAGACATTTTCAGAAGTTGCTTTATTAGTAAATGAAGATCCAATACTTTGGTGATTTCCTTTGCTTTTTCTTTCTTATCCAAACTAAAATATACAATAAATAAAGCAACTGAAAATGTCAGACTGTGCAGTTTTTTGTTTCGACCTAGCTCTGTTTACCAAAGTAGAATGAAACTTTATTATTCCTGAACTCATTCATGTATTCAATAAGCACCTCATGAGCTCAAAGCATTTCTGCCAACAATTTATTAACTACTTTCCATACGTCAGGAGCTGGGCTAAGAGTTTCAGGTGCATTATCTGACTTAATACAGTAACGTTTCAAAGTCTTACTGCTACTCCTATTCTAATACCAGGAAACTGAGTCATAGAGAGATTGAGTAACTTTCTTGGTCATAAGATAGTAAGTGGGGAGTGGTGGGAGAGTGGATTTTACACTGGGAGGCAACTTCCAGCCCTGGCTGCACATCAGATATACCAAATCAGAATGAGGGGCCAGACACCTGGCAATTTTGACACGTCACACTACACGCGGTGAAATTGTGGTGTGACATACTCAGTTTGTAATGGGTACTGGGGATACAGAAATCCATGATGCTCAGAGGCCAGACAAGAGGAGGGAGGACATGTGTGGGGTTTAGTGGAAAAGAAAATAGCTAAGAAAACGGTCACCGCACAGTGCTCATCCTCCATTTGTTCCTTTTGCTAATTCATTCTCACATTTCGGGTCTCCAATCAAAGGTCAGCTTCTCAGAACTGATCAATCATCTGTTGTAATTGAGAAATCTACTATTCATTTGTTTACGTTTTATGACCCACCTCCTACATTAAACCTACAGCTCCCGTCTAGACAGTACCAAGCACATGCCTGGGACAGAGCAGGTTCTGAGGACCAATAACTGAATATAGCAATGGCTATCGTTTCTCCTTCCTTAGGGGAGGAGTGATACAATGAGGCCCTCACAATGGCTGGGATAGGTCTTCACAGATGAGCAAGACCAGGGTAATTATAATGGGGAAAGGAAATAAGTGTACAGGGAGAAGGATGGGGAAAAACAGGGGAGCTGCAGGTCATTCTATGGGGCTGAAGTAAAAACAAGTTTACGGATATATGAAAGATTCGTTCAATTCAATGACTAACAATACTGAAGTAAGCAAAGGTATACAAAATAGGAAAAACAGGAAGAATATGCAGACTCCTTAATACCAAGCTTAGTAGTATGAAGTATTGAGAAAGAATTGGACTAACCATTACCGAAAAGAAAAATAATATTTAGATGAGGTGGATATCTCTGATACAAATATTCCTAATCTTTTTCTAAGGACCTGTAGAATAATACTCACTTTAGAGATAAGGAAAGTGAGGCCAACGAGCTCACAAGGGCCCAATTCTACCACGGTGGTGGGGGCAGGGTAGAAGGAAGATTGTCAGGCCTCACAGCCAGTGCTTGCTCTGTGGTGAGGCTCCTGGGGTGGCAGTGAAGCCCACCACTCTCAGAATGAATGTCTTCATACCATTACTCGTAACTTGAATATTACAAGTTAGAGGTAACCAAGTATCGACCCCATAGCTATAAGAAACCTAAAAGGACATTTTGGTTTACATAATATATATCTAGTAATTTACCTTTCTCTGAATATACTGTGGCTTTGGAGAGATTTTTTTTTTTAACTCTGTTTACGAGTTGGCTGTGAAGGCTACAGTATGTTGGAGTTAGAAGGTCAGTTCCAAATGTGTAGTAGATGTCTGATCTCAGAATGACATTTAAATTTCCTGAGTCACACATTCCTCATTCGTTCAATGGGGATGTTGACTATATATGAGCCTATTGGACATGGCTTGTTTGAGGTTCAAATGAAAAAATACATATACATAAAGGACTTTTTACTATGCAAACGTTATGATTTATTTAATGTTTCGTCAAACCACCTTAGTGCTACAGTTGATATGAAGACTAGAAAGCTCTGAGAATATGAGAGTCTGATGTAAATGCTTAGTCACTATGTCACTGTCGGAGTCTTGAACTACCCACTCTCTGCTGATGATTGTGAAGCTGCAGCCTGTGCCCGGGCTGACGGGGCTGGACAAGGAACACGTGGCTGCCACCTTCCATAGGGGCTACTGACACGCAAAAAAAAAATGATGCTTATTGAGCCCTGAAAAGCAATAAATTACTATGCAAAACTAATTCCTAATTCCAATGCAATTTTAATATACTTTTTATGTGCTAAGTGCAATTAATGAAGAAAATTAATTTAAAAAAAAAACTTGAACAAATGAAGTACCTTGTATGCTGGTCAAGGACATACATTATTCCACTAAGAGGGACTTCCCATGAGCACACAGGTGACAACAGACTGAAAAATGCAAGTGCATGTGCCCTCGATTCCACTTCTAGGAATCTAGTTGGAAAGCATGGTTCTAATAATAAAAACAAATCTGTGTTTACTCATTAGAGTATTGGTTGTACTGTAGCCTAATGGAAAGAGCCTGAACTCCCATAGAGAGGGAAGAGATTGGGCTAGCTCTGCGATATCCACACAATTTAATATGAAGCTTTAAAAAGTGAATCAGGATGATTACTAAAAATATAATTTGGAATGATTTCCAAGTCATTAAGTGAAGACGCAAAGGACAGAAGAGAATATATGGTGTGCTGCTGCACTGCACATAAGCCAAAGGGAATAAAATATATGTGCATTGGTTCATTTGTTCACAAGGAATAGGGAAATGATAAGCCAGAAAAATCTAGAAGTTTGCTTAATTAAGGTTAGGCAAATAAATAAATAAAATTGAAAAAACAAAACAAAACAAAACGTGGGCTAGGGCTTTTCAGAAGGGAAAGACACGTCCTCAAATGCCTCTTCTTACACAGTATTGATGCTCTGAACCAATTTCCCTCCCCGTCCCCCAAAACGTGAAGAAACTAAAGCAGAAAACATGCAGTCACAAGTGAAAGCAGTCATATTGAAAATGCATATCGAAAGGGATCAAATAAAAATTTAACTTAATTTGCTGTGGAAACATAATTTTGATCGGATATTTTAATATAAAAACCCAAAGAGCTAAAAACAAACATTGTACTCCAGTTACTGAATCCATTTCTACAGAGGTATAAGTGAGCAATTCCGTAACCATGTGTAATCTAGGATTTTAAATAATGACAGTTGTTTCATCATGAGACAAGTGAATGAAAATGAGAAAAAGAGATAAACATAAAATGGGGCTACTGAACAGGAATCAAGATATTATATGGCTTATACTATATGTGTGCATATACACAGACATACACACAAGTCCATGGATATGAAAATAAATAATAAATATGGTGGTCATAGACAGGTGGATGAGTATGTCTGGCTTCGCATCCATACAAACATCTTCCACATCTTAGTCTTTTCTGCTGAAAGGTATTAAATCTACGGCATTCTAGTAGCACTCAGATTTCAGTTTCAAAATATCTTTCTCCAATTAAAGGAATTACAGTCTCTTAGAGAAACGGTTGATGCCAGGATTGGGAAAAACATAAGAATTTAAAACAGCTTTTGATGCCAGAAGAGAAAGTGTTTAAAAAAGAATGGCTGAACCCCCAAAAATCCACTATGAAACTCTTGAAAACAATAAACAAATTCAGCCAAATCGCAGGCTACAAAATCAATACTAAAAAATCAATAGCTTTTTGCTACATCAACAACAAACTCACTGAGAAAGAGCTCAGAAGAATAATCCCATTCTCAATAGTCCAGCAAAAAATTAGGAGTATACCTAACTAAGGAAGTAAAAGACCTATATAAAGAAAATTACATTACACTGAAAAAACAAGTTGTAGACAACATCAGAAAAATGGAAAGACATACCCTGTCCTTGGATAGGCAGAATCAATATAGTCAAAATGACTATACTGCCAAAAGTGATATACAGGTTCAATGCAATTGCTATCAAAATACCAGCAATTTTTTTTTCACAGAACTTGAAAAAATAATCCTTAAATTCGTATGGAACAAAGGAGACCTAGGATAGCCAAAGCAATCTTAAGTAACAAGACGAAGGCAAGAGGCATCGCAATTCCAGGCATCAAGTTATACTATAAGGCAACAGTTGTAAAAACTATATGGTACTGGCACAGAAAAGACAGGTAGACCAGTGAAACAGAACTGAGGATGTAGAGACAAACTCAAACACCCCAGCTACTTAATTTTCAATAAAGGAGTCAAAAGCATACACTGGAAAAGAACAGCCTCTTCATCAAATGGTGCTGGGAAAATTGGACATCCACATTCAGAAGAATAATTAGACACACACCTATCACCATGCACCACAATCAAATCAAAGTGTATCAAAGACCTAGATAGTCAAACTGAAACACTGAACCTTCTGGAAGACAAATTAGACAAATATCTAAAAGACATAGGTGTAGGCAAAGACTTTCTTAATAAGACACCAAAAGCAAAATAAATAGCCCCCAGAATTAACAAATGGGATTATGTCAAATTAAAAAGCTTCTGCATGGGAAAGGAAATTATCAACAGTTCAAAACAGAGAACTTATAGACTGGTAAAAAATATTCACCACCAATACCTCAGATGGGAGGCTCATAACCGGAATATACAAGGGACTGAAGAAAAGCAAGCCCTTCAAAATCAAAGACCCTATTAAAAAATGGGCATGGACAGGCAATTCTCAGATGAAACAGTTCAAATGGCCAATAAATACACGGAAAGATGCTCAACATCTTTAGCTATTAGAGAAATGCAAATCAAAACATCACTAAGATACCATCTAACTCCAGAGAGATTGGCCTATATCAAGAACACAAAGGGCAATCAGTGCTGGTGAGGCTGTGGGGAGAAAGGAACTCCCTTGCACTGCTGGTGGGAATGTAAACTGGCACAACCACTACAGAAAGCAGTATAGAAGTCTCTCAAGAAACAGGAAATAAATATCCCCTTTGATCCAGCTGTACCTCTTCTGGGAATTTTCCCAAAAGAGGTTAAAACAACATACAACAGAGATATATGTATACCTATGTTCATAGTAGCACAACCAACAATAGCTAAAATGTGGAAGACACCAAAACACTCATCAATAGACCAATGGATACATAAAGTGTGGTACTTTGACACAATGGAATACTACTCATCTATAAAGACAGATAGGTTGAAGGCTTTTGTAGGCAAATGGAGGCAACTTGAGACCATCCTGCTTAGTGAAGTGAGTCAGAAGCAGGTGAAATATCAAATGGTTTCTCTGATATGAGAAACTCAGAACACAATCATTTCACAGAACTTAATGTGGTGAATAATGGGAACTGGAGGGAAGGAGGAGGAAGTGGGAGGGTCAAAAAGAAAGAAGGGAAGGATTTGTAACTCTGTTATGATACGTATGTGCACAAAATCCTCAAGATCAATATAAACTTTATGTATTGCACTTATCTGTATCAGTAAAATGGGGAAAGAAAAAAAGAATGATGAAAAGAAAAAACAACTGTCAGAATGGAGAGTAGATTAAAAGGACTCAGGATCCAACTCGAAGGGCTGCAATGGCCAAACTAGAATAATTTAAACACCAAATATCAAAATAAATAATGACAGTATTGAGTGACTGTTTATTAAAAAAAATCTAGAAGTCCATACCGAAATATATAAATAGGGAAAGAGGGACAGCTCTTCCTTATAGAAGAGTTCCAGTTATTAAAGGTAGAAGAGTTCAGGACCAGTCTGGACTAGAGTGAGACACAGTCAAGGAAAAAAGAAAGATAGAGAAAGAGAGAGAGAAAGAAAGACAGACAGACTGGAGGAGTAATAATAGAATAATGCCAAAGATATTTACAATTGCAATAACATTACAGTTTATAATTCCAGTGTATACCACCGCAGCCAAATGACTGAGGTTTAATTAAAAGGGTAAAGGTAATAGAATAATAATAATAAGAAGAACAACTGGTCACAAATTTAAGTCAACCTGAAAATGAAAGAGAATGTGGACTCCTAAGCTATCTTAGAACAGACAAGGGAAAAATTAAAAAAGGAAATAGAGAATACGCACAGAACCAGATGAAGACAGTATACGGACTCTACTATTTTTGCAATTCTTCTGTAGTTCTAAAGTAATGTGAAAACAAAAAGAGAAACCATGGAAAACTAATAATAGATAAAGTGAATGAACCAAGCACAGAACTAAAATTTCTCAGTAAAAATGAGTACTCTTTTCACAATCAAAGGTTGGATCCATGAATGTTGGGACTGAAATACTTCTTCCCCCTCATGGGAGGAAGATTAGTCATACAAGAGCATTAGCAAGTGACCTGCATGTGCTATTTTGTCTTTTCTAATTCTGTCTTCAGCTATGGATCTAGGTACCTGCAATAAAATCAGAAGAAATGCCCTAGTGCTTAAAAGAATTAGGGTTAACATTTAACAGCAGGATTAGCATCTTTCATGTACTACTTGGATAAAAGCCATTTGCAAAGAAATTTCCTGGCACAGTTACAAAGAGATAAATATGAAAAGCACTCTTCTTTGTAAAAGTCACAGATGCTCCCAAAACAAGGAAATGACACTTGGAGAGACTGTTGTTGTTGTGTTGACGGTCCCACGGAAGGCTCCTTGGCTCCACTGGGACTGCAGCTCACCCTTGGTTGTTCAGGAGAATCACAGGCTCCCATTCAAGTACAGATGCCCAAGTCCCACCCCTGGAGATTCTGATTGAGGAGAAGCTATAAAAGCTTCTGTAGCTGAGGGCTGAGAACTACTGGAACAGAATAACCTACAACTCAGGCAAAGTCAGTCAGCCAAAGACAAGAGCTTACTTTTCAGGATATAAATAGCTTATATGTCCAGAGAGGTTAAAACAATCTGGCCTCTCAAATAGTAGTTACATGTTGGTAAATCTCTATTTTAAATTTTGTTTACTTCTAATTTATTTCTCTTCATTTTCATATTTTTGTTATATACTATAAATCAGAAACCTATTATATTCTAAGACATTCTTCCTCATTGCTCCTTTTTGCAACGATTTCCCTTTACTTCACTGCAGTAATTTAATGAGCAGTACTTATCAGGGCTTGTTTCATCTTCGGATTATTTATTAAGGTCTTTTCTTCTTTTCTGGACTGTAAAGCCTGGAGAAGTAAATGTGGAGGATAGGTCATCTAGGACCTCCGAATTTCTGAAAATCATGTGTCACTGCTTTTTCAGGTTTCACGAAATTCTTGGAAGTATAAGTAAAATGTAGAAAATTTTACCTATCCTAAAGGTGCAACTTGATGAATGCTGGCAAAAATAACACAGCTGTGTAACAGTCCCCAGATTGAAGGGGACCACAACCAGGGCTCCTGACAGCCAAGCTCAGTCAGTGTTGTTCTCCTAATAAAGATCCCCATTATCCTGACTACCAGTCACACAGATGAGCATTGCTATATTTTGAACTTACATAAGAGAGTCAAACACCCAAAGTTTCTTCTGGGTTGTCATGTGTGTCATGTTTTATGCTCATTGTGCCTTGAGTGCACTGGTATGGTTACGTGTCCATCCTCGGGGTGGTGCAGTGGTCCTCTCTGCTAACGGGCACTTGCGAAACTCTCCCACTGCCACTCCAACAGTAACACTGCTGTGAACATTAACATTCCTGTTTTGATGTGGATATATGGTTTCATTTCATGTAGATAAATACAGAGTAAAATTCCTGGGTCATATGGCAAGTGTGTTTAACTGCCAAAATGTTTTCCAAACATGCCATTTTAAATCCCCACTGATATGTATAAAGGTATTAGTGTCTCTGCGTTCCTGCCAAGGCTTAGAAATGTGTGTGTCTGACTGTAGCAATTCTTGTGGGTGCGCAGTGGGTTTCCCCCCCCATTTTATCGATATGTACACGTGCAGAATTTAAGGTTTACAATGGAGTTGAGCCTTTTATGCACATATGTATCTTGTCAAGGTGACAAGGGCTTTCCCGCTCTCCTTTTGTGCGCAGGTTTTAATTTTCATTTCTTTAGAAACAAATGACACTGTGCGTGTTCTCCTGATGTCACACTTTGTTTTTTCCCAATCCTGGCATAGGTCTTTCTCCTTGTAATACCTAGCAGATACCAATTAAGTAAAACGAATGAAGAAGGGAAGGCACATGGATAATTTTTGATTGCTAATCTATAACAAAAAACAGCTTTCCAAGCAACCGATAATTTTCCACATAATTTGAAAGAAAATACCAGGAAAATAAATAGTATATCCTCAGAGAGATTAAATTTAAAATAGAAAGATGAATTCAGGAAAGTGAGTAAGGGTATAAAAACTTTCTGAATCCTTAGATACCTGTGAACATTTCTAAGACTATGGAGTATGTTTCATTGAAGGAATTTTGAATCTCTGAAAATCAAGTAGAAAAATATGTAATAAAAACAACTGTCCAACAGTGATGGATAACATCAGGAACTTTGAGTTGTGCTAGCATTTTCAAGATGCCATGTGTTGAAGCATTCACTTTACATAATTCTGCTTACAGAGTTCAGCACGGCAACACACACATATTGTCTAACTCACAAAGAGAGCAAGCTGGCTGTGGCCCTTGACCTTTCCGGGAAGAGTCTCTCCTGCCCTATACACCCCGAAACGGAAATGCAGGCATTATTTATAGATTGCATCTGCTTTTCTTCCTCTGAGATAAACAAATCGGTGAAAAAATAAGTTCAAGTGAAGAACTTTTTTTTTTTAAAGGTCGTTTAACGCATCCAACTATCAGAGCAAGGATAAGTACTTTTCCTTCCATCCGTTCGTTCCTATTTATTCTCTTATTTTACAAGCAGAAAGACACAAATCTGATTGGGTAAAGAAACTATTTCCATATACGTGACCTCCAAAAATGAACTAAACCAGATGTATACTCTGAACTGAAATATGTTCACAGGAATCTGAGCCACTGCTCTGGACTTCAGTGGTTGTGTTTGGTGGCAAACACCCCTTTAAGAGGAACACTGAGTTCCCCTGACAATCCTCTTATTAAATTTTTGACCACTCTAACATTAGCAGAGAATCTAAAGTCCCTGGTTGAATGATTCTTTTTTATTCCAACCTGAATAAATACATATATTACTTATCAAAAAATTATGCATCCTTTTCAAAATCCTGACATTATATTAGATTTTCTCACTTTATGAGAAGTGGTTTCTGGGTTTATATATGTTAGTTCATAGATATGAAAAAGTATATTCATGTTTCTGTCATTTACCTGCCTTGTCTAGGTTTCTGAGCTGAATTTTTCAGACCATTCTAAAGGCAAAGCATCAGTTTCAAGCAGTTGCTAGAAACAGAAATTTGCCTGACCCTGTGTGCAGTAGAATGTGATGTTAATGTCCATGACTTAAGAGACACAAAAATAGGTAACGACCTCCACGTTGTCAGGCTGACCAGTAAATACCAAACAAGTATCATGATACAGAAGCAACAGAAACTGCAGGAGGAGAGAACACATTGGAGCTACTGGAGGATGAATACATTCTCTCTCTCTCTCTCTCTCTCTCTCTCTCTCTTCATTCAACAAACACTGACTACCTGCTATGCATCACTTAATGTTCTAGGAACTGAGAAAAATGAAGCCATATGCCTGCATCCATCGAGCTTAAGTTTGGATTCAAATTTAAGTAACTGGAACATACAAATGTCATATTGTGGTAATACTTTGGAGAAAAACTAAATCAGGGAATGGGGATGGGAATGTCACAACTTTAATTACAGGTGCTCAAGAAGAGCTCACAGAGTCAAAGTGATGGCCAAAAAATCTGGAGTGACTGGCAACAGGGCCAGCAGGTATCTGGGGAAAAGGCATTTTCCACCGTCCGAGGCTGCACCAAGGCCCATGGGGGGACACTGGTGTGTCACGTGCAATGGCAGAGAGTGGTCATGAGATGAGGGAGTTAGTGAAAAGAAGGATGGGGAAATTCATCATGCAGGCCACATTAACAGCCATGACTTTGACAGTAATAAGGTAGAAATCATTGGAAGAGTGAGGCAGAAGAGGGATATAATTGACCTTAAAATTTCAAAGACCTGTTCTGGGTCTGGGTAGAAATGAATAAAAGGGGAAGACAAGAAGCTGGTAAACCAACAAGGAGGACCACGTGATGACTCAACGGCCCAGAACAGCGTGACAGGGATGGAGAGAAGGGGCTGAATTCCGCATGGAGCTTAAAGGTGGGAGCAACCCTCTGATGGAATGGAGTGAGAAACAGACAGGTGTCAGGAAGGTCAGAAGAAAAGAAGGCACTTCCTAGCAATTAGATTTAAAAGAACTGTTTATGGGGGAACTTCTCCAGCTAGGTGTCCTTGTGCACCCAAGTGTCCTTGCATTGGTAGGAAGACATTAGTTTCTGAAAATAAACTTCACTAAAAAGGGCAAAAAGCACCCTTATTCATCTTTGGATCACTGGTTTGTATAAAGTCTGCATTTCTTCACATTCAATAAAATATGTTCATTTAAATATGTTCTTTTTAGATACCCCAATTATCAGCACTTAGGAGGAAAGAAACTCAGAAAAAGGTCTTATTTAGAGTTCATATCCTTTCTGCTATTTGTAAAATAATTACTAAGAGTTTCAGTATGTCAGTCACTCTGAATATGGCAAGTATCTTTGGGGAGATTCTAAATTATGAAATGTTTAACACTATGCTTTTCTTTTACAAAGTAAAAGCAGTCTTTAAGAGGTTTGGACTGGGCAGATGGCTTAGCTTTACCAAACCTGAACAAACAACTTGACTTATCTTCATGAGTTTTTGCTCGAATCCAATGCCCCTCAAGGCCATCACATTCACTGGTGCTAATAGCTAAAGTTTCACATCATGTAAAATAATGTGAGAAAAAAGCATGAAGTTATTTACCAACTAAAACTAAACACAAAGATATAGCTCGATGATTTCTAACTGTGACCAGAGCAGTTGCAATTCAGGCACTGTTGTCTGGAAGGCAGGCTGGCTTGCAGACATGGAACAAGTCTTGCTTATGGGCATTTTTGCTGCAACTAAGGCAAAGGAAATAAAAACATAAAATTCGAAGTATTTCAACTTGAAATTTTATGCCTTAGCAGAGAAATGGATTAAATTATAGAAAATCTTAATTTTCTCTGTTCTTTTGTTTTTGATTGTCTCATCAGCCTTCCTGCCGACATTCCTCTCCACTGTTACCTGACTGTCGAAGACACCTGCGTATCTCTCAGAACGGCCAGCAATTACTTCAACCCCCATTATTTCAATGAGGCTGGACAGGGCATTACTGGAGCCAGGGATTAATTTTTAAGCTCAGGAAGGGGAAAGAAAAAGAATGAGAGAAAAGATGAAGCAACACAGCAGAGAAGGGAAGGAAAGCAGAAATTGAGGAGCACAGATGACGCCGCGCAAACGGTGCACACAGGGGAGCCCAGGTCTGGTGTGAGCCCAGACAACGCACACAAGAGCACATGCTTGTGCACAGGCACGCATCCCACACTTATCCCTAACACAGTGAAGACAGTGGAGGTTCAGTGTTCATCACTTACATGTACCCACGTGTATATGATACAGGGGAGTGAGCCCAGGGTCTTCAGAGTGGGCTACATCCCCAGCCCATATTTGTTTATTTTTTTAAAAAAATTTGATTTTGAGGCAAAATCTTACTAAATTACTAAGTTGCCCAGTCTGGGCTTCACCTTGTGACCTTCCTGCCTCAGCCTCCCAGAACGCTGGGATTACTGCCCTAGGCCAAGAGGAGTATCAAAAAGGCTCACGAACCTTTAGATTATGAGAAACTGAGTCCTAGAATTATTTCACATGGTAATATTATATAAAATTTGTAAAAGCAAGGAAACTTGCCATTCCTATTCTTAAGACCTTAAGTTGTCTGAAGATTAGGTCTGCAAAATCACAAATCTATCCCTGGCCAAACCCAAAATACTCTGTTTCAGTCGCCTGGGAAAAGATTCTACATCTCATTGTTGTTTTACGTTACCAGGTGATTTTGATATGTAACCAAGTTTGGAAATCATGGACAAAAAAAAACTATAGATTGATTACTTTAATGAGTCTCTGACATTCAGGCATTATTTTCTTTTGAGCATTGCTACCACTGATTGGGACATAAACCATATAACACTATGTGGTTTGGAAAAAAAATCTGACAATTAGCAACACTCACTTCCACTCTGCAGTGATGAATCACACAGGCCTCCGTGCCGGGTAATTAACTATCCATTTGTATGTACTGACTGAAGCGATACTGTTCTTTTCAGCAAGCAAGGAAGGAAATTTGGACATAACATTAACAGTTGTTAATACTAAGCAAATAGAGTAAACTGGATTTATTAAAAAGAGTATTTATGTGGATTTTTTTCCCCCTAGGAGTTGGTATAATTTGTCTAGCTTTCTAATTATAGCTGAACAGAAAATGGCTGAACCCAAAGACCTCTCACGGTATCTAATAAACTTTTACTTACAGGGAGAACATTTCTTGGGTTGGAGAATGACAAATAATTTACTAAGCTTTTCCTGAAAGATAGCTAAAGGTGTTTCACCTATATCCAGCTGATGAATTAGCTTTAGCTAATAATCAGTGTCATGAGACAGGGGAGAAGCAGTCTGTAATTACTTTGAAAGGAATGAAGGAATAGATCTGATAAAGAAAATAAATCAGCTAATTCCTCTAGTGGCATACTGAGTGGGGGAGAAGCTTTACTTTACTGCAAGTTTAAAGTAAGTTGAACATGAGGGACACTGGTGGTTTTTACCTGCCTGGAATCCATTTCCACTTCCAGATAGCGACGCCTAATTTTTCTTTATCCAAGGACTCTCAGTGTGGGGACTCTCCCCAAAGGTCCCTGCCTTCCCAGGACTGGGACATGTTGGGCCCATCCTGACTAACCCAGTGCCGGCACCGCTGAAGCTGAGGCCCCTTCATCCGGGAAGTAGGTCCCTGAAGGGCCTCTTCTAGTCTCAGCAAGCCGCACAGCCCCTGTTTTTGTTCTTCCTGAAGTCTACCTCATTCAGTTTTTATTTTGATTCTGTGAATTTCCTCAAATATATTAGGTTTTGTTCTTTTACTGAATTTTTAGCTTTTTTTTGGTTTCTTTTATTAGCAATCAAAGAATCTTATCAAATACAGAAAACTACGTACATGACAAAATCTCTTATTTCCCACGGTAACATAAAATCCAAGTGGGGAGTGGCGGGTGCACACCTGTGACTCCACCTACGTGGGGTGGAGGTGGAGGGAAGGCACACTATAAGCTCCAGGTGAGACTTGACAATTTAAAGAGAAAGAAGAAAGAAAAGTGAGCCAGCCAGCCAGCCCATCCTCCCCAGGGATTAGCCTAGCGCTCCCACAGTTCAATCCCTGGTACCTGAACAAACAGACAGACAACCAACCAACCAATAAAGAGATGCCAAAAAGGGGTCTCAACACTGCCCAGCCAGAGGAGTCTTACTAGTAAAAATTATTAGTATGACTCAGTTGATGAACATTTATTGTTGGTAGATATTATTAAAATATTTTTTTTCTAGTATTGGAGATTTAACTCAGGACCTTTATTCTGAGCTACATCGATCTAGCCCATTTGTTATTGTTTATTTGAGATAGGGTCTTGCTAAATTGTAAGTTGCCTACACTGGGCTTGAATTTGCCATCTGCCTGCCTCGGCTTTTCAAAATGCTGGGATTACGAGCTTGTGCTACTGGACTTGGCTTCATTTTTAACAAATTAATTATTCAGTTCACCCTGATGTCTCCCAATTCTTTTCAACAATGACTCTACTAATTTTATAAAATGAGTAAAAATTATTTAAATATTAAATCTCTAAAAAAAGCACAATAAAAACTTTAAAATTACCTCAAATCCCACCACCCAGAAATAACTACACTATCATATGATACATTTTTTCCAGTACTTCCTACATATAGATGGATCAAAGGAAAAAAAAATTTCAGAAATCTCATAGTTAAATGCTTTTAGAAATGCATTTTTTTACTTTAACCAAAACAAAGAAACGAAATTGCAACTGAAAGATTACAGATTTTAGTTAAATGTGTCACTATAAAAGATGATTCTTTTAAAAATCTAAAAATAGAAAACTAAGAACATCTTTTATAATTTGGAGTTATTCAAATAGTCTACATTTTCACTTCAAATAGTTTATTAATGTTTTTGTAAGAATGGTACAAAACTGGCAGGCATTTCTCCTGATTCTGTTATTTTTCTTTTGATTCATATTTTTGAAAGCTAACTAACTTCTTCCAAAGACTTTTTTGTAGAAGGTTCCTCAGGTATATCTCCTAAGTTCTCGCATGCTTGATAAAGATTGTCACCCTTCTTCTTAAGGCACTACACTGCTACATATTAAATTTGGGAGTCATGTATTTTTCCCTTCAGAGCCTTATAAAGAGATGCTTTCATTCTGATGGAGAATCTTAAGTCTGACCTAACTGCTTTCCCTACTGTCTGTCCGCTTGCAGCATGTGGAAGCCAATTCACGAATCTGTGTTTACATCAAGATGCATCTTCATTACTTTGTAGCAATTTATGCTTCTGGGATCTCAGAGGCTCTTTGGGCTTATATGAACTCAAACCCTTTTAGACAAAGGATTAGTGAGTTTCACTCTTGTTCTATGGTGTCACTTCCTTTCTAGCCTTTACCTCCCTATATTTGATGTCCCCAAATAAAATGCTAGGTCATAGGCACTAAATGAGTCTATGTTCCCACCAAGTTCTTTTTTCTTCTCTGATTGGCTGGGACTGGTTATCAGGGAAATATGAGAAGGTGGCTGATAATGAGCCAGAGCTATGGCAGCAACTATTGGGCGAATCTTTGTATTCAGTATTCCTAGCACAAATCTGTTCTTTCCTTTATCTTGACACATTTGCTCTCTCAGGGTTTTACATTTAAGAGATTATATGTCACTTAGAGCAGAACTGCTTGGGTCATGTTGCACTGAAGTCTAGCCCCTTCTCTTTGGCTCCACTCACGGCAGTCTCCCCCATTTGGAGGCTAGGTGTCAGGTGATACGCCCAGCTCATCAGCATGGCTTATTCTTGGGGAACCTCCTTCTTGACATTTTTAGGATCCGAAACTGGGATTTACATGGATATTCCTTCCTCTTCAGGAGTTCTTAAACTACTAAAGACCATGGCTGCAATCAAACAACTGCTGGATAGGCCATTTTGGATCGGGAAAGGCATTTTTTTTATTAAGCAGAAGGATCTCCTAGGTTCTTGCCTTTATTTAAGAAGTATGAAGTGGGGGCTGGAGGAATGACATAACAGCTAGAGCACTTGCCTTGCAAGTGCAAGGCCCTGAATTTGATTCCCCAGCACCACATAAAGTTGGGCCTAGTGGCCCATGCCTGTAATCCCAGCACTCACGAGGCTGATGTAGGCTGACTGCTTTGAGTCCAAGGGCAGGCTGGGCTTCATTGTAAGTTCAAGACCAACTTGAGCTATACAGAGAGACCTTGTCTCAAAAAAAAAAAAAAAAAAAAAAAAAAAAAAAAAAAAAAAAAAAAAAAGAAAAGAAAAGAAAAAAGAAAAAAGAAAAGAAAAGAAAAAGTCTGACGTTGCTGGACCTTGTGGTGCAGGCCTGTAATCTCAGCACTTTCAGGAGCTGAGCCAGGAGAATTACAAGTGTGAGCACAGCCTGGGCAACTTAGCAAGTTAGGGAGACTCTGCTTCAAATAAATAAATAAAACAGAGCTGAGGATGTAGCTCAGAAGGAAGGTCCTATGTTCGGCATCTCAAAAAAAGTATTAAACACAGTCAATAATATTGAGAAATAAACTATTTAGAGAATTCTTGAAATTTAGGTTAATTTGAATAACATGTATTGCATGAATATTGCAAGCAAAATTTAAAAAGGATAAAAAATATGAGCAAAAGGAAGTCTTTCCGTGTGGCAAGAAGAATAAATTGAAGATACTTATAATGCCCTGTCTGCTCACTGCTGAGCCAAAGTAGTATGTTATAGCCAAATCTCATTTCTCAACTTTTGAGTATATATTTGTCTCATATTTGTGTATCTTCTAACCTCTCTTATATTGACTTTGCTTTAAAATGATCCTTTATTTGGCAATATTTTAGAAGACAGAGAATATAAATCCATGTGGCCTATGTGAAAAGCCAGGTGTGGAACCTGTCATTTCAGCTACTTGGGGGTTGATGCGAGGGGAATCTTAAGTTTGAGACCATCCTGAGCAACTTAGTCAGACCTTGACAAAAAAAAAAAAAAAAAAATAAGGAAAAAGAAAAGAGAAAGTTAATGAAAAACCTTTTTTTCCCTAATAGTTTCTCCTTTTTGCCATTCATTAAAAATTGCTTTCTTTGGTGTTGAATGAATATACAATTGTCTTAGTTACTTTCTTTAGTGCACTTTATTATTTTACCAGGTAAAACACAGTATTGTTGAATAAAATAATATTTTAAATTAAAATAAAGATGTTTGGAAAGTCTCCATATATTCTCAAGTATACTCATATATTCTCAATAATTTCTATAATCATTCCCTCATACCATATTTAAAACCCTTTTTCTATTCTAACCAACACTCCACACTCAGTAAAGAGTTGTATTGTGAGGTATTTGAAAACAGGCAAGTAAACACCTGGTATAGAAAAGAATATTCTTGGTAAAGAGGCCATTTTTAAAAACAATTGTCTTAACAGGACTTACGTCATCCTGCATTTTAGTAAGAGAGTTCAATTAGGTGTAATTGCGCCAAGTCTGATGAAACAGCCTTGTGCTTCCATTAGCTTTTTTCCCTCACCTGCTCACAATACATGTAATAGTCATTAAATTCAGCCAACTAGTTTCAGGTCCAGGGAGAAATTTCTTCAAGAAAACAGACTATGATTGACAGTTTTTCAAAATCAGTAATATAATAAATATTTATACATACAGCTATAAACAAACTATTATTAGTTTAAGAAATCCAATTTTCTTGGTGATAATAGCTTTGAAAGTTAAAAAGCAGAACCTAAACATTTTAGTTCTGTGAACTTTTGTGCTTTCAACAAAAACTGTTTCAACTAAAGAATATCAGATAATCTGGCTCTACATACTAGTCATTACACTTCAATTTTTGAGATATGCATGCAGCATATAGTAACACTGTTAAAAAAGAGCTAGTCAGACATTGAGAAATGACATATTTTTAACTGGAACTGTGTCTTCAAAATCTAGTTAAGTCCTTTTAATTTACTGAAATTTCTTACAAAGTCTAGTGAATTTCAGCTGATGATCTTTTTTTTAGACCCTATAAAAGGAACAAGTTACACCCATCGAAGAGAAGTAACGAAGTGCAATGTAATTTCAAAAACATATTTTATTAGATGTCTAGAAAAACTGGCCTCTCCGGAGACACCAATACATCTCAGGGGATTAAAGGATTCATCAAGGTACTACCATTCATAACTAAGGCCCATCCATTCCAAATATTTTCAATTTCTTCCCTAAGAGTACATTACTACATCCATGAACATAAGCTACATTTCAGATGTAATGAAGCATATACTGTGTGTTTTAATTGCTTTAGTAAGATTTACATATATTTGCAACTATTCAACATACAAATTTCATTAGTAGAGAAAGTACAATTTTCATTTGTTTTGTATGTGGGAAAGCAATGCAAAATAAATAGGTAGCAACAGCTGACTGCTTAAAATACATTAATCTATGTTGAAGTGTTACTTCTATGAGTCAAAAACTTATTAATTATCAAAAATTCCATATGGTTCAGATTATACATCCAAAATTTCTTATTTGAGAGGTAATTCTTGAAATATAATCTTTTTTATCTTCTAAGTAGTATTACTGGACGTAGTCAAAGTTTTCCTTGATTATGATTTTACTCTGCCCCCATAAAGATCTGTACTAAAAACCTTAGTAGGCTTTTTACTAAACACAAATGCTTAAAGGGGTCATGTAGAGGAGGGAAGTAAGTGAGGCTTCTTTGTTGTATTACTGTGACACAAGCACTTTGTGTATTATACACAGGAATGCTCCTCTCCTCCCCATAAAAAAATAACCCTAGCTATCTTTCTTTACACAGAGCACAGCCCAAGAGGCCTGCTTTCCTGTTGCTCACTTTTCAAGGTGCGCCAGATACAACAGATATTTTGTCTAGTTTCTTTTCAGCCAGGCTATTTTTTGGAACAAAGGTAAAAGGCATCAGACACCAGACCTCAGTGTTGGGGAGACAAAAGGGAAAAGTGAAGACTTTGGCTACCGGACCACCCTTAAATGGAGGACACGCAGCCAACAGTACAGTGCACACACTGCGCTCAACATAAGCTCACCAACACTAATGTAGACTTGGTGTTTTCAGATTCTAGATTCTTCAAGAGAGACACAAAGCAATTCTTAAACATGTGAACCGCCTGACACTTAAGTGTGAAGTTAAGACAAATACAAAAACTATTGCATAGATTGAAATATTGCAAGAGCCAAAGAAAACATGTTGCAAGTTGAGTACGGACTATGGAGCTGGGGACCCTCCTCTAGCCATTTCCGTATTGTGCTGTATTTTTTGAGTCTATTTATCCTGAAACACCCAGGCTAAACACACTACAGGCTTCAGGCCCTTAGAAAAGTTAATAGGTCTGAGTTTCAGTTTTTACCCCACGTGAGCCTTGTAAATTCACCTGATTCTCAAAATGTAATTGGCACTTACGATCACGCACTACACGTGCATTGTGCTCGCTGTAACCACCCCTTCCCTTACCCCATAAAAACCCTGCCTGGCAACGGCTCGGGGCTCTCGGTACAGATCCACTGCGTTGGTGAAGTCTGAGAGCCCGAGCTTAAGCCTGGAATAAAGGCTCCTTGCTCTTGCATGCGTGCTCGCTCTCCTGGAGGTCTTTGGGGGAATATGCCATCTGGGCATAACAATCCCTTTCTTCCTTTAGTGTCACAGCTGTTTGTGGAGCAGCTTGAGAAACTGTATTATCTCACCTGTCACAACAGTATATAAAGTTGCAACAAACAGATTCTGTAGGAGTAAAGGGCAAGGGGTGTCTTTGCAAATATTTTAACTTAGGAATCCCACTACACCACAGGGTGGGTTTTTAAAGAAATACTTCCTAATGGTACGTGACTGGTGCAGCTAATAGTGTTGGAGGGGAGTTGCTGCCATCCGTTACGATCCTATCACAACATTTATTTTTTCTTTTAAAGGGTAGAAGCTGCGGTCAAAATCGTTAATTCTGTACAATTTTAAGAAATGCTAACTTGAGATGGCCCCTCTAAGTCTAAGCAACCCGTGGATATCTGAGAGGCAATTCTCAGATTTCAAGAAAGCAAGAGCACCTGATGGCACTGCACTCCTGGAGATCACCTAATAATGTCTTTTAGTACTTTCTTCCCACCTGCCATTATTTATTTTTAAAAAATATCTTATTATGGAAATTTAAGAACAAAAGTACAAAGTACAAGAGATTTTATGCATGAACTTTGTGGTACCTATTTTAATTGCATAAAGTTGCTTTTTAAAAATAACTTGAAGGCTTTTGATTTGTGTTTCAGCTGAAGTTGGTTGGTAATTGATCTCAAGACAATTGAAATTTTACTGTAGTTTGTATAATAAAAATCATCATTCATTACGCCAACTGAATAAAAAGAAGAGAAATTTCATGTTTTGTCTCTAGTCATAATTGATGACTCAAGAATTTTCCTGGTGTATTTCATTGACCTCTCCATGATCAAAAGGAAAACTATTAAATCATCTGACTTTGTAATTGTGACTTGATTTGCAATCTAACCAAAGACTTAGGAAACACACTTCTGGAACATATTTCATAAAACTTATGGTAAAACATATCTTCTTTTTTTGCTTTAGATTTTCAATATATATATAATATATATGTATATATGTATGTATATATATGTATACACACACACACACACACACACACACACACACACACACACACACACACATATATATATATATATATATATATATATATATATATATATATATATATATATATATATATATTTTTTTTTTTTTTTTGCTATGTGCTTTTTGCTGGGTATCATGCCCAAGTCCTTCACTCTAAGCTACATTTCCAGCCTATTTTTTTAGTTTTGATTTTGAAACAAAGTCTTTCTAAGTTACTAAGTTGCCCAGGCTGAGCTTGTACTCAAGATCCTCCCACTTCAATATCCGAGTGCTGGGATTTAGGCCCATGTACTTGGCTAATAATACATTTTTCTTTGGTTTTTACACCTTTTCCTTTATATTTATACCTTTAAAAGAATTAGGATTGAGAAGAGCTAATTAAAGTATATTTATAGTTCCAGTTATAGTCAATAACAAAATTATTGAAAATTTATTTATTGAGCAATTTCAAGGCACTTTAAACACAGTATCTCATCCTCATTATAACATTGCAAAGTACTAGATTTAAATGTCTAAAATTGTTGCTTTTGTAGAAATACATTTCTGAAGTTGTATGGTTCACCCAGTAAGTAACCCTATAAGCCTTATGTTTCAGAAGAGGAAACTGAGGAGATAGAAGTAGGACAGTGTATCTAAAGCCATGGACTCATCCAGCTGGTCCTAGTTCCAGAGCTGGTTAAGGGAGGGAGGACAGGGATCTGGTGAAAGGTAAACACAGAACAAAGGAGAAAAGTGGAAGACAGTCTTTTAAATATAAGAGGTTTACAACTTGCTCAGGGAGAAACTAATATCAAAATTCATCAGGGAAGAAATATAAACCATCATTATATAAAATGCAAGATGATGGAACATTTGCTTTCAAATCATAATTTGAGCTTTGCTACTATAATTTCAGAAGCAATTTTCTTCAGCCGCTCTCTGTTCTAAGGACATAGAGTATTGTGTCACTAGTTGGCAAGAGACAGGCACTGGCCACGTGATCTGAATATGATCAGAAAACCTTTCTCTAATACATTTACAGTCGCCTGTTCATAAGAATTATATTTTGGCTTTACTATCAGGATAATTCAATATAAAACAAATAGACCTCTAAAACACTAATGCATCTAGGCCTAGCCTCATTTCTGGAGACTTATACCGTATTTCTACCTCCAGGGCTCCTCATGAGCGAAGGGGCCCTCAAATGCAACAAGTCCATTGACAAACTCACTGTCTGGGCTTCAGTCCTACTCCTTCTAGTCATTATATGGAGACGGCACCACGGAGTTTCCCAGATCAGAGCTAGAAGAGTCATCCTTTATCCCTCCACGTTTCAACTTCCTATTCAAGAAGGAACTCATTATTGACTCTGTCTCATAGGAGCTCCTCAACCCCCGTCCCCCCATTCCAGGGCTCCTGATGGAAATGGATCCTCCTGATGTTTTGCTGATCAATGACTCAGTCTAATTGGTTCCTGCCTCTAGTCTTCCCCTACTCAAATTTGGCCTTCCCAGGAAGGAACTCTGCTCTCTAATTTCTAGTCATATCAATCATATTTAAAAGATAAAACAACTTTCTTTCCTTACACAGCTCAGTTTGGGGATTGAACCTAAAGCAGAACATCATAAACACAACATCATCTTTAAGAAGATAAGTATCAGCCACTGACAAACAGGTTAGGTCTGTATATTTGGATTCTCATTAGAATTTTTACTCATGCTAATAATCAAATGTACTAACAAAATATAATTTCCTTAAATTTGCTAAAGAAACAGAGGTGTAAACGATGATTTCAATGTTCGTTATGTACTATCACTGTGAAAAAGATATGACTGACCATGAACTGCTACTAGACTTTCTGCTCCGGTAATAGCACGCAAATATTCAGAGCCCCTGACTCTGCCGATGCATGCGGCGCCGCCAGTTCCAGGAGTGGGGCAGGGAAGAAGGATGGAGGAGAAAAGCAGAGGAAAGAAGAGAGAAAGCAAAAGAGAAAAGAACACCTCAAATGAGTGGGATTTGTAGCTTCCTGCTTCCGACTCACCCAGGGCAGCTCAACAGCTTTTGCTATATCATGGTCCTTCATAAGAATTAATTACAAAAGGGTAATAATGCTTCAAATAGTAATTATTGCTCTATAGTCTAGAAAATTAGAGTAAATGAAGAACATTTCAATTCAGTGTGTAGCAATTTATTGAGTATGTTGGTTAAAAAAACAGCTTTTAACTAAAAATATCATTAGCCCAAAATCAGTTCATCTTTCAGAACTATAAAAATGTCTATTCTGTGCATCTTAAAGATTTTCTGATGACACAATATCCACTGCATTACTAAAAAGGGATTGTACTAGATTCTTTACAACATTATTCTGGTTCTTTCTGCTTTCATTTCAAATAAATTTACTTTGTTTTCTTAAGTAAGAATAAGCTTAATTAAGACTACCCCTCACACTAATAATTGTTTATCATCTGTGAAAAACCATATAATTAGCATGTCCTTTGAAAATGAGATTTTAAAAAACACAGCAAATATAATTGTAGACATGTCTTGTTAAATAAAGCAAATCAATAGTAAACCTGAGCATACAGTCACAATATGTAGCTATGTATGTATGCACGTAGGGCACATCCTTGGAAGCCTGGATGAGGCTATAACTCACTCACATTAAAAGATCATTTTCAAGCCTTCATCTGACTGGAATTATTTTCATAATGGAATTTCGTACCATACTTTTGGGGTGGAGACTTGCCTTTTAATAAATTCTGTATGTTTCATATTTTTCTGGGCCTCACCTGCCTCAGGCAGCTGCAGTCTCCCATGGTAATTTCTGTGTCTACCTTTGTGCATATGTGCCTGTGGGCAACGTTTCCTGAGAATGAAGTATGGGACTGCAGTCTACCTCAGCAGGAGTAGAAGGGCAAGACCACGTTGGGAACCAATCTAATATTATGCCCAAAGGAACTCAAAAGGAAGACAAGCAGACTGCATGCCTACAGCGACCCTTTTTTTTTTTTTTTCCTTCTCAAGGAGTTTAACAAATCTGGTTAAATTCCCTGAATCCAAATGTATATTTTGACCTTTTCTTGGAAGTTAGATGACAGGCCATTCTAGTAGTCAGAATAACTTCTATTAATACATGTTTTTTGAAAGCATGTTCCTTGAACATCGTAAGAATTCAAGCATTCAAGATATGTTTACATGTACCTGCTAAATCTAAATAAAATATATCCAGTGATCACTATTATTGTGATATTATTAACATGATATACTAAAACATAACAGATAACACTATATTAAATATAGGTGAACTATGAGGTATCATGACATTAGCACCTACGGTTAGGAAAGCTACATGAACAACAAAAGAGTAACACTGTGTTAAATGCTTTCAACTATATTTAGACAATTATTCCTCTTCTCACTTTTTGTGACATAGATATTGTTTGTATCACATGAATGAAGAGGGCTGGAGAAATAGCACAGCCGCTAGAGTACTTGCCTAGCAAGGGGCAGGCCCTGGGCTCCATTCCTCAGCACCACATAAGCCGGGGGTGGTGGCACTTGCCTGTCATCCCAAAACTTTGAAAACTGAGGCAAGAGGATTGCTATTGAGTTTAAGGCCAGCCTAGGCTACATGGTGAGTTCAGGACCAGCATGGATAACTGAGTGAGAACCTGTCTCAAAAAATAAAAATTAAAAACAAATAAATGAATAAATGAGAAGGTGGTGTTGAACAACAGTTACTGTTACGAAGAGGCAGGAAGATGGAAGTTCAGATCTGTCTGACTGTACTGGACTTTAGCATCTCACCTCATACAACTGGATAATTAGGTAAAAATCACAGAGGAAAGAGGGCAAATATATCTGGGTGGGGATAACATGTGTATGCTAACAAATGTGAATTGTTATGACTAGTAAACTAATCACAGATATTTAAGAGCTATTAAGGGACGATACAGAATTTCATTTAAACAGTATGAATAAGACAAAGAAACTATACATTCATAAATATCAGGCAATGTTTAGGTAGTTTTGAATCCTACTGTTACATGAAATTTAATTTTCTTTCAATTAGGCATACCTTTAAACCAATTTCTATTCACCATAGAAAGTAAAGTGATACTGAAATGTAAGGGCAGATATTTCCTAGACAGACTTAAAATATAGTTAAGCTTTCTGTTATAATCACAATTAATATCTTAGTAAAATAGATAAAATTCCCATGACTGATACAGTAATTGATGAATAGAGCAAAATATTAATAGCCAATTTGCACCTTCCTACCCTGTTGTCCTCTACCTCTCCTTGACCATGTCGTCCATTTATACTTAACTCATTTACCTTGTAAAGATCTCTGAAGTGTGACTACAGTGTAATGAATAAGGAATGGTCTCAAAAAGTGGTTAATTTGAAGGCAGCAACAATGATCTGAACAGGGAAGTACAAGTTTGTTGGCTGAAGATGAGTCATATTACTTTATAGACTTCCTCTGTGCACTGCAAATGAAATTATGCAGTAGCCACAAATGCACACCAAGAGCTCAGCACTAAACCTCTGCAGAATCTCAGCCCAGTGCCAGGCTCGGGACAGCTCCAAACTAGTATCACTTCCAAGTATAACCAAGGAAACAAACAAAAATGCAATCAAACAAGCAAACAACCAACTCAATTCTACTTGGCAATCTGTGAAAAATGAATTCTTACGTACTTCAGAATTCAAAAACTTTTTCCCACAGACAGAAAAATCCATTTACTTACGTAACGAATATAATTGTCTACTAAGGTTCTAGGTACAATACTGAGGCATCAGAATTTGAAAGAATTAGCTGGGAGACGTAACTATATCATTTTTCTTGATATACAGGATTTTTCTGTATTTTAGCAGAAACTGTTCAAAGAAATTATTTTTAAAAATTCATTCTTTTATTTAGCGTGTATTTGCCATACATAATAATCAGTTTGAGAAATTGGCATATTTACATATTTCACCTTGATTGCTTTTCTACCTGTAGGATGTCCACATATTCAAATTTAAAGGAACTCTGAACTCAACAACCTCACACCTACAGATTGGGGACAGAAAGTTCTTTTCCAAGTGATTCTTTTTGCAGTGCCAACACACAGCTTTGCTAGCTGCTGCACTGAAATGGCCACCAGGACGGATTCTTCCCCATCTTAACTATGATTGCCAGAACCTGTGATGTCTCCTTCGGGGAGTTAACATAAATAGATGTTTACAGCAGTCTACATTGGTATTCTAGGGAAAATGAACAAAATTCAACACAATTCTATACTGTGAATTAATGGAGATTGAACAAAAACCCAGGGAAAAAAAACATTTCCATCAGAACACTTTGAAGACTCATTATTAACTCCTTTAAGTGGATCCTGAGTACTTTAGAAGAACAATTGCGCTAAGTTGCCATGGAAAGAACCACAACTTGTGCGCAGTGCGCTAAGACTGTCAAATTAGCTTCAAATAATGGTACCTACTGTATGCGAACAACGTTTATTGCTCAATAGCTACACATAACTTGCTAACAGAGTTTCAAACTATAATTAGCTGCCTTGCCTAATGAGCACAAGGAACTTTAGGAAGGTGGTTGAATGAAATTGTCTTCAAAATCCTTAAGCAACAATGAGAATGATGGAGTACAAAGAATAGCTATTAGTTCTAGAGGTCTTTGAAATGGTTTCCCCTGAACTAAAGCATTTCTCCAGCACACCCTGCATCATAAACGTAAGTAGCAAAATCCTACTTTTCCCACTAATTAAGAACTTTCTGCCTGAGGGATTTTTCAAGAACACATGATACAAATAGCAGCATCTTCTTCAAATCCTTACCCACTAAATTCTAAGGCTCTAAATAAACTATAGAGTTTGAATGCAGAGACGAGAGTGGTAGGGCTGAGTACAGAGGAAGGCTGTTCACGTCAACCAATACTAACGTAACTTTCCCCAGAGAATCCTGTTTGGAATTCAGAAGCCTCATGCTAGAGGCAGTAAGACCAATGCAGAGTTGTCCTCTACTTTCACAAAGGTATAAACATTTCAGGGATACAAACACATTTCTACTTATCCTACTATTGCTGTTGAAAATGGCTTAACAATACGATACACATTGGTTTTGCCCAAAGAATCAGGCTTCATCAGAACAGTAAAGTCACTCAATTATCTTTAGAGAGTTACGTAGTACATTGAACTGAAGTGACTTAACAATAAGCTACTAAAATAAATGCTGCTCAGTATTTCCAATGTCATTTGCTTGCAGTGTGGAATGGTGGTCACAGGAAAGGAGGTTATCCAGAGCAAGTGAAGGCCTGACCAGGGCGGGACTATGGGATAAGCTATTTCAGGAATTCAGTATGAGAACCTGTTAAAGGAAGAAAAACAAACAATAACACTGGACCTAATTCTTTTGAAAACTAAGAAAGAAGCAAATGAGCTAAGTTTACAATCCTATACTCTTTAAAACTTAAAATCAGTGTCATTATAAATATATATAGAATACTAGAACTTTACAGATACAGAAGGCTAGCACATAGATTTTTAAAGCTAACTGGTTTGGTCTTCAGAAGTTCAAATAGAGAAATAGCATGATGTAGTAGAGAGATTTTCACTCAAGAGTCCACTGGAAACCTGTAAGAAACTTCAGATTCAATGGTGTAACACTGTAAGTGTTCATTAAAGCCAGAAGCAAGCAACAGATCTTTCCAATATTTGCAGTACACAGTGTATTCATGGTCATAATTTTATTAAGAAAGTGGTAAATAAGATAAAAACAGAAAAAGGCAAAATAATGAGGATTAATGAGTTATAATCACCTAAAAAAGGCAAAAGACCCAAACTGACAATATATTAAGAAAACTAGAAAAGCTTATTAAATTAGACAATTTTAAGATCCACGAAATCCACTGGACTAATATAATAGTACGAACTCGTTAGAATTAATAACAGAAAAGTTATCCCGTTGTTAGAAAAGATAACAAAAATATATAATATTGTATAGGAATAAACATAATGAAATATGCTTTATGGAAAGATCATAAAAATTTATTAAAAGGACATTAAGACCTAACCTGGAGAACTATATCCAACTTATGGATGAGAAAATTCAATGGTATAACTAAGTCTCTTCTTTTCAGAAAAAAAATCTGTACATTCAGAGTAATCCTCCCAACAAATGCCAACATATTTGTACAAAAATTGTTTGTTATTTTATATTAAAGAGTTATGAATATTCTGAAAAATAACGAGGACAAGTCTCCTAGATACTCATTAAAATATATAGTTAAATTGATTAAAACAATGCAGAATTTGTGACAAAATAGAAAACTCAAGAGATCCCAGTAATAGGCCCATGAATATATGAAAATTTTATCTGAGGGAAGCATTACATCAAGTCAAAGGAGGAAGTATACATATAAGAGATGTAGAGACAATTCTTGATACTTACATTAAAATATATAGATCTCACATATAAATCTCATATACATAAAAATGAATTCTAGGTGGATTAAAGATAAACTTCAAAGGAAAACAAGCAATTTTGATATTATAAAAGATCATTTTGACTACAGATTGCAAAAGACTTAATAATAGAAATCATTCAAGGTCTTTACTCTCTGCCAGGTGCTTCACAGTGATTATATTAAGCCGAGCTTCTCACAACATCTGTGAAGTAGATATTTATTATTCTCATTTAACAGCTGAGGAAACAAAGGCATCAAGAGGTTATGTAAACGGTAGAAGCTCTCACAGTCAGTAAGTGGCAGAGGTAGGATTCAAATCTCAGTTATCAAAGTTTAAAATACATAATCACATTGACGAATGTGGTTCCTAAAATTATTCTGAGCCACAAAAATATTTAAACCAAAGTAAATTTAGAGGCCCACTGAGAAAATATTTGTAGTATGTAAAAAACATTATAGGTAAGGGATTGGAGGAATGCCTCAGCGGTTAAAGCACATGCCTAGCAAGTGCTAAGTAAAGTGCTAAGTACCCGAGTTTTTGATTCCCCAGCACCACATAAACCTGAAATCTCAGCACTTGGGAGGCTGAGGCAGGAAGAGTGCCGTGAGGCCAAAGACAGCCTGGGCTCTCTAGTGAGTTCGGGACCAGCCTGGGCTATAGAATGAGACCCTGTCTCAAAAACAAAAAACAAAAAAGAAAAGAAACAAAACAACCCCCACCCCCCGAAACCACAACATTATAGTAAAGAACATGTATTTGTCAAAAGTCTACAAAATAGAGAAATGAGCAATGGTCATAAATAAGTAACAGAAGTTAGAGAAGAAACCACTAAGACATTCAAATTCACTAGTGATCCCAAACTCTAGCTCTATCATGTATTTCCACATTGACTAGAGAATCAAATGTAAGGAGGGAAGGTCTAATGTCTAATGTTCAGGTGGACACTGGAGAACCTTTTACGGGGGGGGGGGGGCTGGTTTGATTATGATGGGAAATAGCTAATATATGTAACAGCTATAAAACTGTTCTAACTTCTGTAACATATACACATGCATCTTCTTTAGAAGCAGAGGTGTTTTGGTTTGGCACTGGTGGTTGAGCCTAGGGCCTTTACACTGAGCTACATTCACAGCACATTTTTACTTTTGAGACAGGGTCTTGCTAAGTAGACCAGACTGGGCTCGAACTTGAAATTCTCCTGCCTCAGTCTTCCAGAGTGTTAGGGTTACTGGACTGTGCTACAAGGACAGGCTCATATTTTATTTATTTTGTATCTTAACAGTGGTTAGTTTTTTCACTCAACAGTCTTACAACGAATATTTACTGAAGAGTTACAGATACTAAGGAGGATGCACGTGTTAAGTGAGGTGGGTAGGAGTCAGTGAAGCCTGCTTACAGCCCAAAGAGAAGCTGGCATTTTTACGGTACTGACAGCTGAAGAGAGGTTGGTTTTGTTGTCTGCGTTAATTTTTTGAGCAGGTACAGTGGAGAAATGGTGTTTGGGTCTTGGGGCAGGGCAAAGAGACAACGAGAGAAGCTAAGGTTTAAGAGAGGCAGCTGTCTTTCGAAACTGAAAGAGTGAAGAAAGAGAAACAAAGAGATGGTAGTAACACTGCTGGCGGGCACGATCACAGCAACGAAGACAGCCTCGTGCCCTTTAAGTTCCCCCATCCTCAGGAGCATTATTTAGATACGGAAGGGTTAGAGTCCATCTGAGAGTATTTAGATCTTAGAAGTGTAGCTGCCCACCCTCTTTTGACTGCAGCGCATAGTGGAGACCACCAGGACAGGATGGGGTGATGAAGGGATGCCTGCAGCTTCCTGGATCCCAGGGCAGCCCTGGGAGTTTAGCCTCAGAAACAACACAGGGCGGCGATTCTATTTTCCAAGGACAACCATGTCACTGTGCATTCTACCGACAGTATCAGCTGCAAGTAGAAATTAACTATAAGTCCACAAACTAAGATTGGGTGATTTTAAGATTGTTTAAAAAAATGTCAAAAACATGTGTCCGATAGGACTGAAATGAACAGAACATATATGGATGGTTACCTGTAGAAAATCAGAAAAAAAAAAGAGGGGAAGGACTTTAGGTTTTATTTTATAAAGGTTTCTGTTTGCTTTGTTACAAAGGCCCTTCACACAAGGATGTAATATGTAACCATGAGTTTGGTATGAAAACTTCGACTACAGAAGTGCTTCCTTACAAACTTAGTAAAAAACCTAAAAGTAAAACAGACAAAAATCCTTTTTGTCAAATTTAGATTTTCTGTAAACTCTACAAGTAATCCTCCACTGAAACCAGATTAATGTTTCAAACCAGAATACAGCAAATTTAAGTGGATTCATGGGGTATACGAGTCATAGAATTGGACTTCTCTTCTACCTGCTAATCACACAACGCATTTAAAAAGTGAATTTGCCTCCTTTACATAGAAATATCCAAATAAAAGGATAGAAGACTTCTCTCTATTGGAAGGTAAAGATAAATTTCCCTCAAGGCAGCTCTGACTTCCAAGCATCTATCAGCAGCGATGTTGGCTTTCTGGCTCCCAACTTCTCTGTTCCTACCCTCCCTCCCTTTCTGTCTTAAAAGCACTCATTTTCCTTTAAGAACCACTCCACTGCCACATTCTCACCTGCATGTAATGGCATTTTCACATCTGAAGTTAGGCTTCAGATGGTTTCACAACACCTATGTACGCTGTCCCACCTGGCTGTTGTGAATACAGGCACTTACCTTAATTCAGTCCTGCCAGAGTAAAACCCAGTACCTTTGCTAACGAGGCTGGGACACATAATTTGTTTTGCTCAAGGCAGTTTTTATGTGGTACTAGATCTAGAACTACTATGGACCCTTTGCTACCATAGACTACGTTGCGATAACACCAACATACTGAGGAAGGCAAATTACAAAGAACTGTAGAGAAACAGAGTTAGAGGCTGAGAACTGCTAACCACCGGTTTAAACTTTACATGTAACTAGAGCTGCCTCCTTGAGCCCAAGAGCTGGTCAAATTCCCCTTCCTTTTCTTTGTTTAAATCAGTTGGGTTGGTATTTTTATTCACCGCAACCAACTGATTCCATGCAGACAAAACTCCATTTGTCTGATTAATGATTTTGAAAATATAGATACAATATTGATACAACATTGAACCACATTTTAGTCTTTGAAGGAGAGGATAATAAGCCATCTTTTGTACAGAGAAAAACTAGTTTCTTACTACAACTGAACATTTAAAATATATTATCTTCTTAGACCCAAGCATCCCTTCATTATTTTTGGCACTCTCTAAAATTTATTCCATATGGAATCTGGAGGGGGATGTTTGAATTCTAAATGAAGAGTCTTCAACCATTACAAGCTGCATAAGACATAAGTAAAACATTTTTGCCAATTTTTTTTATTTGTATACCCCATTTTAGATCTGGGAATCTGACACTAAAAATGGTCTCAGATTTAATGTTGATTTGTATTCAATGCCAACAATAAAAAAAAGAATCCTTGTTAATGTATCTTCAGTGTTTTTATTTTAAAGGACTGCTATTTCATAAGAGCATTTTTCAAGACTGGGTAGCTGGGGTAGAGGAAAATGTGAAGAAAAATTTCTACCAGTAGTCTGGAAAAATATAAGAGTCCTTTTTCTTTTTGAAAAGAACTTATAAAAGTAATAATATCTCCCCCCTCCCTTAACTTATAAGAAATTTACAGCAGGTCACATTGTTCTCTTGTAATCTAGTCCTGGGACATAAAAATTTAGAACCTGAATGTACCTTTTTGCACATAGAAATAAAAGTGATTTTGGAATTTATAATAAATCAATAGGTAAACAGGAGAGCTGTGTTTACTCTGGCCTTCTCTGCTGCTACAGCAAAATACCTTAATCCAAACTTGACTATCCAAACATTTCATCATTACTGCTGGTCCCAGCTGCTCCTCAGCCTGCCTGTGTTCAGTCAGGCTGACAACTCTTGGTTCAAAGATCTTTACTCATTTGCCAGCAGACAAAGTAAGGACACTTGGTGCCACTGCTCCACCCTCACCAAAACGCAACTCTGGATTTATCTTGACTTTATGCAAATATTTTGTCTTACTGTATAAAGGCTCACTTAATATGCTCCAGACAATAGATTTTTCTTTTCTGGTGGGGCAGTCTAGTAAGAACTTGAGCTAGTTCCTTAAATATCTTCTGTGTAGCGCAGACCTCACCTAAGCCATGCTGGATACTGTAGGGGGTACAGTAAACATAAAGCCCACATCTCAGGTGCTATGTCCATATTTATTCAATAAAGAGTAGATGGTTTGGGACTATACTAATCTGTTGTTTTCACAAGGTTTATAAACTGCAAGGTGACCTAAACCAGGTTTTAAGGTCATGTTTTTAAAGTCTAAAACACAGTTTTGGAACCAAGTTTGGGAAAGCTCTTAGTTGGCACTAAAATCACTGTAAGGAAAGGACCCAAACTTATCCCCATCCTGGGGTAGCCCGCTGGCATGAAGTGAGGTACAGCAGGGTTGACACCGCTACACTGTTTACTGTGGTATCTTTTCTGAGACTACATCTCCTCTAAGATGCATGACTTCCTACTTACCTTTGTAACACATTTTCATGAGATTAAAAAAAACCACTAAATAAAGAGATTTGGGAATACATAATTTCTAACAAGGCTCTTCTTTCCTTCAGGAAATTCAACAATAAACAGGCATTAGGCTTTATCATTTTAAATGAAGTCAGGTCTAAAATTTGCTATTTTTATTCCAGAGCACAGGCTATACAAACATCTTTCTGCTTTCTTATACTAGAAAATAAACTTCTTAAATAAGCTATCCTATTTCTTGTGGCTCCTCGGCATAAAGTGTGCTATTTAACTATAGAATACCCCTTTCCTTTATCCCATTGGATCTTCCACAAAATAATGTACATACTTAACCCTTCACCAGAGTAGACTGAATGGGACAGTACCTCAAACACACACGGTTAAAGAAGTTTGCTTTTTGACCTAAAAATACTCAAAATCTGAAACTGTTTTCTCAGTAGCATGCAAAAAATTTAGTCTTGCAGTTTGATCAAAGGTATGTCACTAAGCCATGGACACAGCGACTTCTGGGATGAGATTTCTATTTAGGATTTTCTATTTCAGTCCATCAGGCTGTTTCTATCCTTTCCTAAGGATACTTCAAGGAAACTAGTAAGTGATCACTGAAAAAGTTTGAATTCATTTTATCTTGTTACCTTGCAAATATTAACAGATTGCTAGCAACACCACTATTCCCACCATTACGACCCCTGCAGACAGCAATTGTTAGCTCTGGATTAAAGCTAGTATGACGTGGGCGAAGGATCCTTACTTTCCTATTTTAATTTTTAAGATCAGTGAGAGTTTAAATGATCTTGGGAGCATTCTGGTAAAAAACCACAGTTGAAAATCCAGAGAATGAGCATTCTACAAAATCTAAGAATGAAATAACAGCAAAACTTTATGAAGCTGTGGATTATTTTCTTAAGGAAGGTGAAAGATGAAAAGGAAATCTGCACAAGTAGCATACCAAGAAACAGATGGTCTTTTTAAAAAATGAACTTGTGCCTTCCATAAGTGTGCTTCTTAATTGTAGCATACCAAGTACTTTGATGCAGATGATTTCAATTGCTAAGCGCATAGCCGAATAAACAGGGTGAGCTCGTTGACATTAAATGACATAGCGTACTTGGAGCTCATCTACTATTTAATCTGTAAACACCTGATATGCAAAATTGTATACAGAAACTAGCGCCAAGACAGTTTAAGATTAACCAATGTTCAGACAGGATTGAAAAGCCTGGCTTTCATTTTGCTAAAGATGCTCCCTTCATACTTAATCAATGAAGTTCCGTTTTTAGTGCTCGGTTTAGAATTTATGATTTGGTTTCTTTCTGGCTTATTCCAAAATGAGTTAAAGGAAGCTTAGAACTAATATGGGAGGGCTAACATAAGAACTTGTCTGAGTTAAGCAGCAATAAAATCTCACAAGAATTTCTCAGAAACAAGTATATTGAATTTACCTTCCCCTGGGCAGTGAGGGGGTGACAGTTTCAATGTCTCTATTTAGCACAGGATCATAGAAATGCTAGTAATAATCCACATTCAAGGCCTTTCACTTTCATCTCTTTAGGGTGCTAGTTCGATGTCCCCTCCTTGCTTTCTGTGGAAGCCTTTCAAAAGGGGTGCAGGCAGGTCCTCTGACCCTCAGGAATGCAGATTGCTCTCCCAGCTCTCCTTGGGAGAAGAGCCAGATCAGTGCAGACCTTCTCTGAAGAAGAGAGGATCTCTCTATCAGGCCAAGGGTGAGGTTATGATGACAAAGTCACAGGTGACTGAGTCTTCACACAGTTGTTCCCAAATTTCCTGGAGCAGCTGCCACCTAGCCAAGGGCACTTTCAAGGGCTGGCTGAACACCTTTGGAATATCTAAGAGAAATGTGGAGATTTCATTATTCAATGTGGAGATTATTGAAGGCATCTTGACTGAAATTGTGAATTTTTTTCTTCTTTTTTGAGGCTGAGTCTTGCTTTGTAGTCCAGGCTAGTCTTGAATTCACTAGGTGGCCCAGGTTGGCCGTGAACACTCAGCTATCTTCCTGATTCAACTTCCTGAGTGCTGGGATGAGGTGTGTGTGCTACCATATCTAGTACTGTGAACTTTTTGTGAGCAAAAAACTTGAAGAGCTTATATGAACCCTTAGTTTTGCTCTAATCACAACTAATCACAGTAGCCAAACAATTGAAACTTGGGACAACAATGTAAGTTTGCATTCACATACCTGTACTGATCTACACACCCACAAAATCACATATAGAAATGCGTATCTATTTCCCACCTGTGATTAACATGTCAACACTAACATCTGATTAAATTATATTACTGACAAATTTCTATATAAATATATAATAGAATCTAATCTTAGTGTCTGAGTTATGACCGGCAAAATGCTTCCATGAGACTTTAAGTTCTTCCTTAAAGACAGGGACTATATCGTATTCCTTTGGAGTTCAAGTGCTTTCCTGCCTTGCTCAGTGAGACCCACCAATCACGTTGTTCAGCCCTCTGGATTTTGTTCTCTGATCCAGAGAAGTCGTATACAACCTATAGGGATTTTTTGTTTATTTGTTTGTTCTACTTATCTTCCAAACTTGATCTTCTCTGCTTGCGTCATGTGGTCTGTACTTCAGGGGAGGGATGTAATAATTACTACTTACATCGTATTCTTTTTATATATAGAGAAATAGATTTTCATTGAATCATAAAAAATATGTATAGTCCTGACTACATGGAGATTCTTATTTTGGCTATTTTACAAATAACTGGGTCTATAATGCTGCAATCCTCTTCACTATTCATTTTTTTTTCCTGCCAGCCTCTTTGCTATTAATTTGCTCTCACACCAAATTTGGTCCATTAGATAGGTCTTATTGGCTCCCTGCTCTGTCAATCCAGAATTCATGGGCTGTTTTTCCATTTCCTCTGCTCCTGCTTGGGTCCGAGCCTGGCTTAGTGATGACTGTGACAACTTTCTAACTGATTCTTGGTCTCTTTAAAATCTATTTTCATGAAATGTCCAAGTGGTCCCTTCAAAGTACCTACTCCCCTCACATGGCATTTATATGAGTTCTCACCTCACCTCACCTATAAAGACGTAACATGATTCAGTCTTCTTTTTTTTCAGACCTTACTCCACCCCACCCCACTTTCATCACTGTTTCACCTGCAAATGTTTCATCTCCCCATACCTCAGCCAGATACATCCCATTCTCCCACCCCTCATCTTCGATGCTCACCCCCTCAGCTCTTTCGGCTCTTTCAGAGCTCTGTTCTCCATGGTGCTTTCCCTGGTTATGAAGAATGGCACTTGGACACACTCTCCTTTACCTCATCTTCTTGGCCTAATTTGCCTATATGTCACTTATTAACTTATTTTATTATTTTAATTTACACTAGAATATAATTTCAAGGAAGTAAGAAATTTTGCTCCTTTACTCCTTTATTTCCAGCATGTAGGACAATGTCTGGTTTGCAAAGTTGTATGAAACAGATGAAGAGAATAATGGCTAAATGCAACCTGTTAAGATCTAGTTGTGTACTACGGTTGAAAAATGCATATTTGAAATTCAAACAAAAAGCCAAGTTTCTAGAATGTGACTCTTTTTAGCAATTAAGAATTCCAAATTTCCTATTAGTTCTTTTTTGAAAACTCTGCAAATTGAGAACTGAAGAGACTGGACCTGTATCATATGTAACCATGGATCTGAATTTAATATATGTCACTTATTCAGCAAAACTGGTGACAAGAAAGAGTTAATATCATTTGTGGGTGAACATGAATTCCCATGAAGGACTGGAAAAACCAAGCACAGTATGAATCTGAAATTTCTTGATGATCAACTTCAAGGGAAAATGAAGTGATATCTGTGATATGATTAAGTTTCAAACCCTAATTCCGGAATAAATTTCTGAGAAAATTAAATGGTTTTTAAATAGCATCCTTTATAAATCTAGCAGAAGCCAGATTTACATCAATGCCAAAGTTAGAGTGAATTTTTCTTCAGGAAGTACCTAATCCTGCAATAAACCTATCGAAGAGACAGGTTTAATGTTCACCAAGGCTAAGTGTTTAAGAGGTCCCAAAGGTATAATTTGTCACTGCTACAAGTTTCTGCTTTGCCTTAAAAGCCGTGCAAATTGTTCCATAATCCCACTAGGATCTTAGTTGCTCATGTCAGGATGATGGTTTACAATGTATTTCTATTTTCACAGAACTTCTTTATTTATGGGTTGTTGAAAAAAATGCATTATTGTATATATCCTACAAAACCAAAGGATATAGTCACATAAAAACTCAAAAGATAAACTTTTTAAAAACTAACACTGCTTGCTTATATTATACTGAGTAAAAACAGTCTATTATTTATTATAATAAAATGAAGGTTTTAAATTAAAATAGGAATTGGGCAGGTGGGGGTCATTGATTATTTTCCTAACAGATTTGAGAAAATTATTTACACATAGGTAATAGAGTGACTATATCAAAGTCTGTAAGGCTTATTCAGAGCTTCTTTAAAGTTAAACACGCCCATTTATATTTTACATGTTAAATATGATATGGAGTATAGCAGGAGTGTGCCCACAGTTCCATCTATTTCACAAATTTTCACTTATTAATGATGATAATAGTAACATAAAAGTATCAATCTGCTCTTTTAGTAGATTTTATTTTTTATAGCTGACAGCAATAAAATGGTGAGCAGGGAGAAGGCATGGCTGATTCCATGGCTCAGAGCAAAGGGCCACTCATAAAAAATGTAGAAAATGGAAACAAGAAGCCAGTTTTCTTACTTTTTACACAAACACAACTCCAAATATAAATTAAAATGTTAAATCCAAGGCAGCAGTCTCCATGAGTGTTAGAAACTGAGAAAGAGTGAGGGATGCCCAGAGTGAAGAGCCTAACATTTATCCTTCACCCCAAACAGCTCCTGGTCCGCTCACACCAGTTGCTCCTCCATCCACCTTGAAAGCCAGGAAGGTCCAGGAACATAACTCAAACCTGACTTGGCCCTGCGTTACTGAATACTGATTTAATTTCAATGTCTATGGAATGTTTGCTGAATACAAAGCTCACATTTCCTCCATGCACACAGGTGGGGGAGTACTACTGGAGTTGGAAGATTGAAACAGGAACTCTAAAGCTAGGAGCAAAAACCTGGGTATTACCAGGTAGATTCTGAACTATGATGCCTGCTGCTGCCCTCCCTCCGCGGACACCAAGGGATGGTGGGAAAGAGAGAGAGAGAGAGAGAGAGAGAGAGAGAGAGAGAGAGAGAGAGAGAGAGAGACCAGTAAGGCTTGCTTTTCCTCCTTGGCGCAAGGAACATTTTATTTCCAAAATGGATTGAGGTCAAACAAATACCACAAGGCATGCTGAATACCTGAATGCGGATGGTTTGCAATGTGTGCTGTGGGCACTGGAGGCACTAATATGTATGGAAGTCCACAGGACTATTTCTCCATGTAATACATTACAACATCTGAAAAATCAATGTCCTGGGGCACAGAAAGATGAATACAGAGCTTTTCAATTATCTTTTTTTTTCTTCTTCTAAAACTACTGCTGCTTTCAAACAGACTCAAAAGGCAATATGAGTTGTTTTCATTTTGGCTAAAGAAGATGCTGAGTCTATATGCAAGGACCTCGACTAGCTCAATCCCATTGGGTAATGGAGCAGTGTGGGCAGGAGGCTGTATAGACCTTGAAAACACAGTAGGTTAATAAAACATTCCCAGGGAACACAATGAATGAAGGTATCTTCAACAATTGACTTGTCTGTTTAACAGTCTAGCTGCACTCAATTTCTTTAAGATTGACATTGTCTTTTTTCTTTTAAGTCAACATCTTCTCTCAGTAAGTACATAGATCACAGTATTGTTTTAAAATAAAATTTCCTGTCACACTTACATCTTGGGAAATATAACAGAAGAAATCCTAGAAGCTTAGCTTCTTCATGTTCAGTCAAATAAGAAACCAGAGTCAGTTTAATAAAACAGGCAGGAACCTAACTTTCCATCTCAATTACTCCAAAGGCAAAGGGTCATCCACCACCTTGGAAGACACACGCCTGCTCAGAAATGATGTGACAGACAGTACAGGCTCACAAAGTGCCCAGGGTGAGAAAGAAACACCATGGGGCCCACGGCATTACAATTTTTCTTTCATTCTGTGTTTCAGAACAGGTGTTTCTGCTCAGTGCCTCTAGCACTTCCTACTAGTGCTAAAAAGGCATGTGGGGGCTTGTAAGGATGTTTTAGTGGCAGGAACCCCACCCCACTTCTTAAGTCAGGGTCTTGCTCTGTAGCCTCGGCTGGTCCTGAACTTACTATGTAGTCCCGTCTGGCCTCAAACTCATAGCAATTGTACTGCCTCAGCCTCCTGAGTGCTGGGATTACAGATGTGTACCACCACACACAGCTAATTTTTATGTGGTGCTAGGGAATTAAAGAAAGGCCTTTTACATGTTAAGCAAGTGCTTTAACTGATGAGCTATACCTCTAGCCTGGCAGAGCTCTTCTTCCAAATCAAATTCACTATGAAAGGCTAATAAATAAAATCAAAAGCAAAATGATTTTATCAGTGAGCATGCAAGTGTGCTGGGGCTGGGAGGGAAAAGAAGGAATGAAGGTAGGACTAAATAGTCCTAATCCACAAGGGTGTTTAGTGAATGTGTTTACAGAACAAATGACCTGTCACTTGAGGTCTACAGACTGAACTGTTCTGATTTCCATACTGTGTTTGCTACAAATACACTCAGCTTGTCCTTTCTGCTAATGGCCTATTATGGTATTTTTATCTTGTTCCTAGTCCTGGTAAGTAGGCCCTTGTAACCAAGGAATGGCAGGGTATGTGCGCCATAGGAAATGGACACTTACTGATCCCTTGATGCCTCCTGTTTCTTGGCTGATTCACGGAGTTTTCACTACCACCTGATTCCCAAGGACAGTCCCACAGCTTTCTGGCATGCTGGTCAACAGCATGGTTTCCTGGCTGACTCTAAACCTCTGCTCCCTTCTCAGAGAACCCATGTTTGGCAGCTCAACATTCTACTCCTGAAACATTATTTTTCAGGTTTTTATACTATTGCTGCAGTGATATAAAGTGCAATTTGTTTAAGCTAGAAAGAGTTAAGATTCTTCTCTAAAACACTAAGGTCTTTGATATGCTACATTTATTTTCAAGGACATACAATTCTTAATATCCATCCTTTCATTGATTCATTCAACAAAAATTTATTGAGCGCCTACTCTGTGGTAAGCACTGTCCTTGACACTGGGATATAGAGATGAACAAGACAGACAATTCCAAGTGGCAACATTCTAGTGGGAAGAACCAGACAAACATGCAGACAAATAAGGGGACAAGCACTTCAAAGAATGCCGGGTGCATTGACGAACAGTAAACAGGGAGAGGGGGTGGGAGGTGTGGGGACACGCTGGTGGTTGACTGTTTTGGATCAGCCGGGAAACCAGAGTTCTACCTAAAGAAAAGGCATCTGCACACAGATGGAACCAACAATTGAGAAATACTTGCAGCCCTTACTAGGAAATATCAACAACACAAATGAAGAACATCAAACATCTTTTTATTTGTCCACATTTATGTGCTTTAGGTTCACTAAAAATTAAGCTTCATGGCTGAGAGCCACATTCACTTCTAATTGGGCACAGGAGTCATACTGAGAAGTATTTATTACATGTAATTTGTTAGAATGCTCCAGATGGTATCTGGGCATTTGCATAGAGCTTTATATCAAATTAGTAATCATTAATTAAGATTTAAAGTATTCAGAATAAGCTGGAATGACAAAGGTAAATGAGTGGTCAGGTCAGTACTAGTCCTGTATAAAAATTTCAAGCAGACAAAAATTGGCCCAGCGGCTGCTCTTTTCTCCGATTAAAATTCTTTTTTCTCACGTTTACCACCAACGCACCCAGAGTCTTAATACTCTACAGTTTAGCAATTCTGGATTTAACCAATAAATTGAAAAGATCTGCCTTTAGAATAATCTGAGGAACTCTCTTTTTAACCAAAAAGCCGTTTTACCCGATGATCTGTTTTAAATTGAATAAACCATCCATCACAAGATTCTTGAGACCAATTTAGAATTCAACAAACTTTCCTGTGCCTCATGATATCCTTGGTCAGCTGGAGAGACAAGCTAAGAAGATAATATGTGAAACAGAGTGGTCCTGAAATCACTGCATTTTCTGATTTTTGCTATGGCATAGTACAATGAAAGAATTGCTTCTGACCCTGTCAAGTGGAACCTCAAGGACAAAGATTCTACAGTTTTATTTTTCTGGAAAATTGATGTAAGATTCAATTTACTTTGGAGTGTCCAAGTACTTTAGAAACTAAGAAAAAAAATGATTGGTTTTTCATATAGATGTTATGTAATTAAGTTGTAATTTGACAAAAGAGCTTATCAGAAAGCGGTGACCACTCTGAAATATTCCTCAGGGTCAATTACCTGCAAAGCTCTCGGAAGAAAATCTCTCAGTATATTTCCTTTCTGTAACTTGAGTTTTGTGTTTCCATACTAATGTTCTCATCTTTACTCTTAAAAAAGAATTATGACCTCAATGTTTGTACAGTTAAGTCTTCTTATTTTTCTGTGTTTTGATCTGGTAACGTGTCTTTATCTCACCGTTTTTTGGAGATGATCTGTGCCAACAGACGTTGCCTGTTCTTCCCTACATTCCTGAAATAATCACTGTTTCTGAAAACGTCAACAGCCTCTTGTTCCAAGTAACTATGACTTTGCCCAGAGGGCACTCTGCCCCCAAAGCTTGTCCAGATTGCATATGGTATATGGTCTGAGAAATAACTGCCAACAACCTAGCCCTTGGGCAATGACAGAAAGGTGATGGTTAATGAAGAGCTCACTTTCTTTTCCCTTTGAGGGGACAAATCTGAGGTGTACTCTGTGTCATCTTTCAGAGACTTTCCGGTGGATATGAACCCCAACTTCACACAGCAGTAACACATTCATCAGTGTGCCTTCTAACGGCTTATTTTCCTGCCCTCACTGTGACCCCATTTCCTTACTAACATTTCCTGAGATGGCTCCCTGAACAGAGTACATGGGTTCAAGTTCTTGTCTCAGAAGCCACTCTGGGAGTTATCATGCAAAGAAACCTTATTCTAGAATGTGTAATATGATTCTACATAAAACATAGTGTTGAAAACAATAAAGCAGCATTTACCGAGCACATCCTGTATGCTCTCCATTTTACAAAAATATTATATCCTACTGACTTCTCCAACAGCTTTATGATGTAGACGTTACTGAAGGCACAGACTTTATGCAGTTCACCGTTAAACTCCAGCTCCTAGGAAATTATGTAAGCATATCAGACATTCATGACGAGTAAATCGAATTTTACACATGATGTAATAGTGGCTTCAGAAAGTAAGAAACTTCCTGATAGTTCTGCAGTTGTGTCAGGGCTCTAGAGCCCACGATCTTGATGTTACACAAGAACAATTCACAATCTAGGTAAGAAAAAGGAGCAAGGAGTCAACTTCACAAATATTTCTTTTCTCTGGTCTTACAAAGAGATGAATAAATAAGGTTGAAAACATACTTGTACCCAGTATTACTGGAACTTTTACTTAACTGACTGCTAGCTCTAACCCTTCTCGCTGGCTGAATCCTTTCTTCTCTTCCTACTTATATCGCCTAAACAGGCAAATTCATGTGTCTGCTCCCTTGTTCATGGGAGAGGATTCTAATTTGATGATGAATGTGTGTTACAATCTCTCACAAATCTCCTACTAATCCAATAGCTGGTTCTCAAGTGAACGAAATAATTAGTTCAATTCTGCCAGGTAAATGTCTTTTCTTTTCCATTAAGAAAGGTATGTGGAAGGAGCAAAGTAAGAGAGTAGCAGTGAAAATACTTTCTGTTTCAAAATTGGGAATATTTAGTAGTTACAATTTTTCCAGTTATTACTGTACATTTTTGACCTATCTGCATATGATTCCAATAAGTTAATGATTTTGCTAAATCATCAATTGCACGCCTATTTTTTTTCTTTTTGCTAGGCTACTAACTTGAAATTTTTTAAAAAAGAACAATAAAATTATTCATTAAACATTTAAATAAAACAAAGCAATAGCAATATATCTGAAAACAGTCATTGAAAACTGCATAGGTGAATGAGAAAAATTTTATAGAGTACTATGAGAAACTTAAGATCATCCATACAGCAGGAGTCAGTGATTATTAAAATGATGCCCCAAAAGTCCTCTGACTTTTCATAATAACATGAAATACAAAGATATGCTAAATCAATTTCTCCTGAACATTTACAATGATAAAAGTTAATCTATTTTAGTGAACTGACCATGAGAAAGTGACCTATTGTAAATAATAAATGGTCTGTAATAATTAGAACTGTAACTATAATACATAACAGCAATATTAAAGCAATGGCTCAGAGCCCCAGTGCATGCCATGCTGCAAGTAATTAACAATGCAAGAAAACAATGCAATGTGCTACAACTCTTGAGGTAATTTACTCTAGAAGTGGATTTTGTGGAGGAGCAGGTCAAGTTCTTAAGACTCTTTGAAAGACATTAAATTCTTTCACACTTTAGCAGCTCTTCTACTCAACATTGAGCAACATTCATTTGCTCTTATACAAAGGATTATGAAGCAAATGTAAAAGCCAAAATGTAGACAATAATTTTGGTAATTCATAAGCTCTTATAAGATTTTAAGTATGAACACATAATGATTCTCTGGTAAATAAAGTTGATATAAAAGAGCACATTTCCTGTCTCAAAAATGTAGTTTTTGCTAATGTAGCAATCTTTCTTTTTTAGAAAAGGCTCTTCAACTTCAAAACAGTATTTTTATGGGAGAAAAAACATTCTCTCTGTGTGTGTGTGTGTGTGTGTGTGTGTGTTTGTGTGCATGCACACTATTCATGATGATAAATTGATACCCAAACAAACAACGCTTTTCCTTGTCATGTGCTGATTGGTGTTTTACCTATGTCCCACAGGTCTAAGTGCATGAAGGAGGCTACTCCTGGCTTTGAAAAACATCATGTTAACAATTCATTTTTAAAATTCAACTACTCCTATTGCTCAACTCATTTGGGCATTTAGGGATTAAGTATTCAAGTATTCAAGTATTTTAAGATTGGCAAATAATATTGAATGTAATTAAATTTCTCATCAACTACAGAACTTTTAAAATTTGTAAGATTACCATGGGAAAGAGGTACTTGGATAATCCTTTTCAGCCATAATAAAAGAAATCCTAAATAAAAATTTGGATTGCTCTTTGAACACTGGTGTAGGAAATGTGACTTGGCCCGGTAAAGAGCAGCAGAACACAGAAACACATTAAAGAATTTAGAACTGAATTTAGAAATGCTCGGGGTCTCTTATACTCTAAAAATAACCTCCCGCCCTGCTAAAATAAAGAGTCAGTGGGAAAAAAACCCCTCTGCCTAGGTTTGCAGAGAAATACATATAAAGCAGCAATCTATCACACCATTAGTTTTGGAACATTTATTCTCTTAAACCTTTATTTACTTCAGAAAGCTTGGCTGTTGGACTCTCTGCAAGAAACAAAAAGCTACTTTGAGGTTTTAGAAAAGTCAGCAACGATGACTCTTGCAACTCCACCCAAATCCTCACTAGATATTCCTTTGTAAATAATGGCATATTTATATTGTGGGTACAGGAATTCAGCAACAAACATTACTTCTTAATGATTTTATATACTCAAATTTGAGGAAAGCAAGAAGTGAGCACATTTAGCTCACTCACGAATAGCTACAAAATAATATTTGAAGGAGGGGACAGAGCTTGAAGAGAAGGAGGTATTGATTCTACTGATACCTGCTACGTTATTACTATAAACAGAGCACAACTCTTTTGGGTAAGGCTTTTCATCTGTTATTTACCTGTGGGCCTGCCTATAATTATACAGTCATCACTGTAAATGCATGCAGCGTTTGCGGAAAACCTGCTCTTCAAACAGAAGTTATGTATTTCCTAATTGCCTTTGTGGAAGAGCAGTTTCTTGCTAGAGCAGGTTTTTTTTTTTTTTTTTTTTTCAGATATAAACTGACACCTGAAAACAGAAAACAGTCTTCTTGTGCAGGAGTGAAAAGTCTCCAGCTCTCCATCTCGTGCTGCCATTTTACTATTTGCCTTTCCTCACACAGTTCAGTGGAGGGGAAGTAACACAGGCAATGACAGGTGAAATCTTTCTCCACCTCAAAGAAACTTGCCATATTGGTGGTGAAAAGAAACTCACTGTCAATACTGAAAACTGCGAACACTGAACAGACACAATAGGGAAAAGTCTTCAGAGGGGAATTCATTTTTAAATGGCTTGTCCTTTCACTTCCTCTTTCCGCCATAGAGCCAAGGGCTTTTTAGAGGCAAGTGCTTCTGAAAGCCTAAATCTAATTATTTATGGTTTTGTATTTTTCCTGATGCTTCTTTTCCTACTGCAGTATCATTATTTAACATAAGCCACATTTATTTGGCATCATTAAGATTGATAAATTAACCTAAATGCTCTAAAATTACTTTTACTACTACTTAGTGGGAAAACATATTAAATTATAAAAACAATGTTTAGCTATGATAGGGCATATACAATAGTGCAAAAGAAACATTTAAAAATATATAACGTATCCTGATATTCAGAGTTTCTAAAAGCTTCAAAATTTTTCTTGGAGTCTACTATGAATTAAAAATGTTGATTTATTGAAAATGTGAACTTGATATAAAAGGCAAAAATAGGAGTTGGAATCATTTACCTGTGAAACATAACAGTTCCAAGAAATATCTGCTGATAGAGCTAGAAAACTCCACAAAGCTTACAGATCTTTATGGTAAGAAAGAGGAGTGATCTGCCCACCTGCACATGCAGAAGCAAAACCATTCTGTGATGACTGCCCCACGAGGACAGTGTAAGGTCAGAAACGTAGTGAGCTGGCAGCGACAAAATCTCTACTCTTTAGTTCCCTACATTTGTACATTCACAACATTTATACGTACAGGTTCATCCTAAATGATGCTCTCAACAACTCCACGACAGTCTCAGAAGGATAGTCTGCTTATTCTACCTCCAAAGTAAATCTTTTCTCTTTCACTTCTGTCCAACTCCGAAGTCACCAACACATTCCCGGGAACAGAGTAAACAGCTCCCAAATGGTCGTCTTTGTACCCTCTGTACACCACAGCCAATGAAACACTTAAAAATGTAATTCTGCTCATATTTCTTCATATAACTCCCTTTACAGCTTCCCAGTGCTGTCAGAATAAAAGTCAGGCACATTTACATGGCATATATGAGTCACGTCCTAGTCCACATATCCAATTCCTGACAGCTTGGTTGGATCAATTCCTTCACCTCACCAAATTCTCCCCATTTGCCAGGATGTTGTGGCTGCTGTTTCCTCAGTCCCTTTACTGAGATATTCAGTGAGATGTTTCCTTCTTAGCTTTCAGTTTGGGAACTAGTATTTCCTTCTAAGACAAGCCTCTCTGATAAATCTATATAAAGTTAGACTCCCATCTTGTTCTTTTCTCTCACAGAATCTTGTAAGTCCCATTAACCACGCTGATATTACTGATGTGCTCGTGTTCGTATGGAGTGGTTTTCCAACTAGAATGCCAATCTCAGCCGGAAGGCAGGGCTGCGCTCGTACTCTAGAGAGCACCTCAGTGCCCAGGACAGTGCCTAGAGACGCAGAAAAAATGAGACTCCCAGAGGATCCGGCAGCACCCTCAATTTTTTCTTTCATTTCATTTCACTTCACTTCACTGTGTTATCTATTTATGTATAATTATGACTCACAGTACAGACTATCATTGTATACAAGTTTATGAAGATGACTGATTTATAGGGATTAAAGCTTTAGAAATAAATACTGGAAAGCTACACTCAACTTTTCAAAAAGGTTTTATTTATACAAGTGTTTTAGTATGTCTTGTCTTGACATTTTCTATTGATTATTCTTTTGGAATTTAGCTCTAGTTAATATTTTCTAGTGCTGGATAAAAAATTACATAAGATTTCTTTCTGTGGGCCTATGTATATAATTCTGATGGCCGATGTGAATTACCACTTTTGGTTGTGCTGACTGGAACTGGTGGAACTGAGAAGAGCGGCAAACCCAAGTGATAGATATGTCTGCGTAACAGATATATTTCATACATGTGAAATGGCCAAGTACCGGCTGCAGTGCTGGCTTCCAGTGAAGAAGCCACTGGATGTGGCTTTTGTCAGAACACATCTAAGAAGCTAAGATCTCTTTAGTTTTTTTTTGTTATTATTCATGGTAAATATTTTTAAATTAATTCATACAGGCATCTTTCTACTTCAGTGCATGGCAGACTTTTTCCTACTCATTACAAACTTCATTCTGACATTTCAAGTTCAAAACAGAATTTCTAGGATGATATACTTAATTCCTGTTTAAACTTTAAAGCACCTAAGACAGAGAAATCTAGATAAATATTTATCCACATTCTCACTGTACATGATAGGCCACATGTTCACATTTTACACTCACTGGAGACATAGATTTATATTAAGCATTTACTGATGTTGATTCTTTGAGAATAACTATCCATGTTATATTTTAACTATTTTATGTCTGTGTTCATTTATGTAAAAAATGGCTCTCCAATTAATGAACCTCAGAATCACTGAATGAATTATTAAAAGTGCATATTCCTATGCCCCACCTTTAGATTTGGGATGGAATCCAGAAATCTTCAAGATTAATGGCTTCTACAGGTTATATGGATGCTGATGGAAGTAGGCACACACCTACAATACACCAGTCTACACTTGCCCTAAGCAGAAAACATTTATCTAATTCTTTTAAGTGTTTCCTTCATCATTTTGTGTATTAACTAAAATTTCACAGCAATCACTGATTTTTTTCTGAATAAAATATTCATAGTTTATTTTAAAACACTAAAAGACATGTTGGCCTCACTGGTATATTTTTTTTAAATAGAACTATTTTTATTACCACTTAAAATATTTAATACTATTTTAAGAGAAACTATACATTTAACAAGTATACATGTGTTTAAATTTTCTATGAGTACAATGAAGTTGGATATTTTAATGACTGCCCTGCAGCTGGCAGCAGGTGGAACGATGGTAAAGAACAGAAAAGTGCTCCTTATACCTCTGTCTGGTTTATACAGTTCTGTTAGGTGATTGGAAATAAAGGGGTAACTATTGTCTACTTAACTCTTCATCCAAAAATATACTCAGTAAAACAAATTCAATTTGTGTTAAAAGCATAACTGTATCTCAATCACCAAGCTAGTCTTTCTCCTTTAACATATAGTTAAAATATTAAGAACCAAATATTATCTTAAAAATTAGAATTGAACATAACTTAATTCAAAATAAAAATTATGTGGAAAAGTAAGTTTAAAGAGAAACTATAAAGAATGCAAGAGAGGGGAAATCTCCCTGAACTCTCTAAAATGTGCTTAGAAACCAAATTACTTCCAACTTTGAAAAACCCATCACCGCCAAAAGCAGTGAGGCCGCCTAGGAATACACGAGATGTCTAGTAAAATTTTGATTGTAGATATAAAGGGGGAATTTAGGAATGGATAGAATGCAATGGTTATCATAAAAAAGAAAAAGGGAGATACAGTGGCTTAATGAGAGCAAACAGGATAGTATTAAAAGACGGGGGAAGAAGCAGTAAAAGGACAAGGAAGATTTAAAATTAGAAAATGCAAATCTAAGGTTTAGCAATGTAACCTTGGCCAAAGCACACTGTACAAAGCTTTGGTTATCTTAGTACGAGATGGTACAGAATTTACAGGTTTTTTCTGAGGACACGTTATAATGTGCATTACAATGCTTTGTAAATGGTTGATGGTTATCACGTGGATTGCCTTTGGCGAAGCACAGAAATAGAACCGATAATAAAGGATGAGATAAAGGATGAGAAGAGACTTGGGCAATGTTTATTTACATTTGGCATTTGATTCACCAGTCTGCTCAGAATTTGCCTCCTCCTTAATCATTCTACACATACAATCTGGTTATGTGCATCACAACTACTACATTTTCTCTTATGTTCGCTTCCATCCAAGGTGCTAGCTTTATTTTATGACATAAACAATACAGTCACTTAAATTAGATTTAAGATAATGAGTGAATAGGCTTCTCAAGGACTCTACACATCAAGTTAACTGGCATGCAAAGAAATAGAATCTAAATCCTTTTTCATTTTCTTAATTATTTCAAATATGTAAGGATTTTATGGTAAGTACACTGAACTTAATACCTTGCCCCACACCTAGGCTAAAAATCTAGTCGCTGAAACACATTCAGTTGTATTACTTCATTTTTTACCAATTTACCTATGTCTCTCCTTATGTATTTTCATCTGGACTCTAACCTCCTTTTGCAGAATATGAGATAGTGCTAAAAGTTAAAAACTATGTGATTTATTTTACATCTTCTTTGTTTGACTTTGATTATTTCATTTAACAATTGCAAAAGAGAAAAAGATGGAGATTAGGGGAGGGAGAGGGAAGAAAAGGATATTAACTTGTGTTCTGAAAGATCAGCTTCATACATGAATTATACACATACACACACTCTCTCTCTCTCTCTCTCTCTCTCTCTCTCTCTCTTTTTCTCTCTCTCTCTCTCTCAATTTGGATTGATTCCTTTACATTTTACATACAAAGGAATCAATCCAAATTCCTAAAGTAAGATAAAGATGGTGCCTCCTTATGAATGCAAGGGACTACTATAGTTTCACATGTCTCTGACATTGCAAGGTGCTACACTAAGAAATCTAAAAACTGTCTACTGGAAATATTTTTGTTTTTAATTGACTCAGAATGACCTCTTCTACTTTTCATGACTAATCTGGGGTTTGGAAAGAGAATTACTTTCCTTGTAAAACAACAATAATCCTAAAATGAAGTCTGAACAAAAATACTATTTCAAAAATGATGTGTTTAGCATCAGTATCCTGCACTGCAAATTTCAAAAAGAACAATTCATCTTAAATTTTTTTGATTGTCACTTGATCCCCTCGAATGAATCTTTTTCTTGATTTCAGTAGTTAATTTGACAGAATAAGCAGACATGGCACTGTAAAATTTAAAATTAAAAAATTACTATCCTTACAATGAAATTATTGAAAACTTCATTTAAACCAGCAGTGGGGAACATCCAGACTTCCATTCCACTTTTCATGTGACTCAGCCCAGGCCTTACCAAAAAGAAGCATCATGAAAGAGTGAGATAATTAAATGTTTTACCAAATATAGCAGCCAAACTTTTAAGTTAATCATTTTGTATGGCCTGTGAATAGGTGGTTATAAATATCCAAATGGCCCTGGGTTGGAAAAAGATTCCCTACTCCGAACTTTTTTGAAGCAGTGTAACCACCAAAGGTTTTTATTTTTTCTTTTTGAAAGTAGATGCGCACTTTCAACTTTAAAGTTTACTCTTTTCTTCTTTTGTTTCTTAATTTCACTTTCTTCTCATTCTTTCTCTAGACACTCTATTTGGCAGATTAGCTCTGAAGATCCCTAAAAGATCTGAAAAGTAGCTCCCAAGGTCATTGTTGGGAAAGTAGCAAGTGAATTCCCTTAATTTTCAGCACTTTTTCAGACAATGTCCAGAGTTCAAGAGGTCCTAAGAGTTATAACCTCTCTATGTATTATATTTCCTGTAAAAGTGTGGTAATGTCTTTTGAACTACTGCCCCATTTACACAAATTTTGTCACGTGTATTAATGTACTTTGTAAAGTATATAAAACCATGTTAGAATGTAGATGTCAAACACTGGTCTAAGTCACAGTATTCCTACGATTGGGAGGGAATCAATGTTCTACAACTGTAGACTTCAACGAGGTGGTCTGGGAAATGAGCTGTCTAAGAAGATTATCAGTATTTGTCAGAAGAAAAGAATTGCCAGGAGGTTTACGTAATGACTTGTCTTGGTTTCCTTAACTTTATACATAACAGGTAGTATTTATGTAAAGCATGGTATTTTAGTGCGTTAAATGTCTGCTTCTTTATTGAAGATGTGAGGCTTGCCTAGGTCACTGTGTGTAAACAACAGCAACCTTAGAGAATCAAGGTTTCTCAAGATCTGAATGGCTGCTGGACTTTTTACACTGTCAAGACACTAAAACAATATATAATTGTTATTGACTTGTCACATGGTTTTTCTGGAGCAACAAAAAAGACATATACAGATAAGTGTGTGTCTCAACTCCAAATACTATGTTTAACATCATTTTCATTTCTGTTTTTCCTTTTGTGGTACTTGGGAAAGAACCAGGGCCTTCCCTCTGAGCTATACTCCCAGCCCTTTTAAAAATTTTTCATTTTGGGACAAGGTCTTACTAAGTTGCTCACTTGCCCGGGTTGGGCTCAAACTTGAGCTCCTTCTGCCTCAGCTTCCCAGAGTGCTGGGATGACAGACCTGTAACATACATACATACATATATATATATATATATATATATATATATATATATATATATAGTTTTTTTTTTTGATGTGCTGTCAGAGGTAATCAAACACGTCTCACAGTGATACTTAGGAAGCTTTAAAAAATGAGTATGATTTCAAGGTTTACCTTAAAAATTTTAAAGACACCATTACTACTATTTAGTAGTAACAATAAAATAATATCATATCAAGTACAATTATGACTTTTTTGACAATTTTGCTTGTGAGTTGGCATAGGTCTATTTTGCAGGTCCTCAGCCAAAAAGGAATGCTAGGTAACACATCTGAACATGAAATGCTGGCGTCAGTTTGCTCAAAAGGTTCACAATATCTCATTCTATAGATGAGATAGAACTGGGAAGCACTGGAGAGGAAGTTAATATTCTAACACTATAGCAACCAGAGAGGCTGGGGGTGGGGAGGCAGGAACTGCATGCCACCTGCTAATCAATTAAAAGAACTGTTTGCAAGCTCAAGAAAACCTGGAGAATCTGAGTGGGACTCTAGGGTCAAGTACACAGAAGAACTTAATTGGGAATTCTCTTTTCAATTTATAACACTCAGTCATATTGTCAACACGCTTATATTAACCACACTGAAGTTCATACTGGCCACTTTGTTGTGTGCCATCTGCTTCAAAGACATCTGATTTTTTCAATGCTATTACTGTGACTATGGTAACCATTTCTCATTGCATTGATAATTTCTTTTTAGCTTGCATTCAACTGCAATATTGCATGTGCTTGGAAATGACCTTCATTTTTCAAATACAGTATTTTAGAATCACTCATTGAAGCACTGCGTATCGTCAATGTTTATATAACTACTTTACACTCTTAAATCTGCTCGAATTCTTAATAGATAAAAAAAAAAAACCGGTATCAATTTCTCCCTTAGCTTTATTTATGTAGCAAGATTATCCAAACTTGTTGTTGAATGGGGTCAAAGAAGCTTGTAAGTCAGTTAATTCAATATTTATTTCTTCAAAAACGATTCCCACAGGCTAAGAATCCTCTTAAGTTTGCTACTTTCTTTTGCCTTCTGGCTAACTATGCCCCCTCCCCTTTCGTCACCTTCTACCTTGGCAGATCTAACAAGTATTCCTTTGTCCTATTTTTCTTGAATTGGAAACTATTGATGACGCTTTCTTAGAAGAATGGCTGGTGTGTGACACAAAGGCCACTATGGAGGCGAAGACTGGGGATGTGCTAAGCACCCCATTACTTTCACAGTGCAGTTATCTGCTTGTGAATTTTCCTGAAAACATTTCCGAGGGACAAGACACCAGAGCTTCCATTTCTGCTCTGTACTGACTTTAGACCTAACTTTGCTTCACTAAATCCCATGTGTAAATTTGAGGCCTGGGTGGCAAGACCACTTTGCTAAATATTTACTGTGGTAAACTCTTTAGGTTAGAAATTAGAGTAGAAACAAGATGATCATATTTTCTTTTCCTGTTTATTTGTGTATTACCTGAAGCAGGCTAGGAGGAGTTTATCTAGCAATATAAAGAAATGAAAGAAAAAGAATAAACAGTTCACCACTACATACAACTATGGATAAGAAAACAGGTGGGAAAAAACACCATAGCCAATGTCATCATAGAAAAATATTTCTTAAAGTAAAAAGAGCCAAAATAAAATTTAGGTAATGAGTAAGTCCTGCAATTAGCAAAAATCTCTATTCTCATGTATAAATACAAAAGGATGTAAACTTAGCAACAAAAACCATACTATACAATATATGTGAAACATCTACTAGTCATCTGAGCATCAATAGGCTGAGATTCCGAGGCATCAAGTGGTGAAGCAGGGATGCAAATCAGCCCAATCTTATTCAAGCTATTGTGTGCAGGGATTCTCTGAGGGTAGAAAAAAGGACTCTGAAGTCAGTGTTAAGACTGTGATTTTTGTCCTCTGGGAAACTCTACTTAACAGTTCTGAATATCATTAAAAGTCTGTGAAACACTCATTCAAGGGATGCTGCTGTAGGCTGATATGGAAGCCTTTAAAATTCACACACAAAGAAAAAGATGGGTCACGATTACAGATATTTTTGCCGAATAAATTCAGTGGCCAAACATTGATAAGCTCACCCCCACCACAATAGCACTTATTGCCTGTCCCTTCAAGACAGGACTCTTCTCTTCCTACTGCAATACTGTAAGCTCCTTGAAGGGAGAGGCTATGCCTTACTTCTATTTTGTGGCCTTCTGTGCATTTCTTGGCAAACAGCAGGTGTACAATAAAAACATACTGAACTGAATTACAGCATGAGATCACGTACCTGGCCCCATCAGCAGAAACCTACATACCTCTCCCTGGCAATATCGAGATTACAGGGGTCACTGGCAGCACTCTGCCTAATGGTGTGCTGACTGACAGAGTAGAAAATCAAATCAAGAAAGCCAGCATGACCTTTGAGTCTACAAACGGGGTGAGCATTCACTGGAGCAACAAGGTCAAGATCAAAGTGACGAATGTCCAACCTTCTAGTATATGGCTAAGACCTGAACTGACCACATCTGATTATCTGCACAATTTCATCAGCATCACATGTGGCTACTACTTTAGATAATGGTGAATGATAAGAGAGGAGTGCAAACAGCACAGTCTTAGAATGCAGCAATTTTACCAGCTTGCAGAAGCACACTTGACAACAGGCTTCTTGTGGATTATGCAAGCCTGCCGATTAGACGCGAAAACAACTGCTTTATGTGACCTGAAATGGGATTAACGTAAGCCGGATGAGTGTTAGAAATGCTTTAAAGAACCCAATGAAGTACCATTCAAAATGATACAGCCAGGCTTCGAGGGGTGGGCGTGGGGGATCCTGGGAAAACACAGAAGCTGAGACCAACCCACTTAATAGTAATCAAGAAATTCAGTAGCTTTATACCAGGAAAAAAAAAAAAAAACTATGTGGGAAAACATGATTCTAGGTGCCCAAGTCGCTCAATCCTATGAATTTAGGGCAAAAAAAGGTAATTACTCACTTATCTATGTTTTAGCCACATCACATAGGTCTTTATAAATGGTAATCAGAACCATTAGCACATTCTCTCAATCCTAAAGATAAAAATTCTATGTAGGTATGTGTCTAAATGATTTTATCTTTAAAATGTCTTCCCTTTCAGCTCTAGTGAAAAGCTCTATTAATTGCTAAGAGAGATAGTATAAGACTATGGAACTGCAATTTACATCTGCTTAGGGGTGATATATTAGTCTAATCTCCAGAGGGCCTCTAACACGATTTCCTCCATATGTTATACATAAGTTATATTACCATAAACATATCTTCTAGAAAACAGCCATATGTTTTATTTTTATACCTGAATAGTAGTGGCCATTCTTTACCCTTTACTGATTATTGCTTTCATGGATTCTGAAATATTTATAGAATCAGATATGAAATAACTTATTTTAGTCATTTGAATATAAACCCAGTTATTTATAACATTGTATTTCTAACACCTACAAACTTTTTTCCTATGACACTAAAATTCTCAAGCTCAAATATCAAGATAACATTATCTACATCTGGACCAAACAAAATTTAATACTGACTTTTGTGCCACCTCAATCAATATTCTTAAGCATGTTCTGGAAACAGATATTCTCTTATTGATGGGTCAGTCACAGATAATCAAAAATCATCATCATTCTATGTTATCAATAACAGTTTGTAGTTACTGAGTACATACGACAGGCCAGTTGTTACACTATAGGAATATGCCACTGTTTCTGTTTTCGCAATTCTGGAAACTGAACCCAAGACCGGATACATAGTGGGTGTGCACTGCATAACTGCTATATCCACAACCTGTCATTTTCCATTTTACCAACAGTACTATGTGAGTTAAATGTAGTAATAATGTTTATACTACATTATTTTCCATTGAATTCATTACACTTGTCAGCTGGTCTAACAGTGATTTTGTGCTTCCAAGACCTGACACTCCTAGTGCTTCAGGAGCCAGCCAATCACCTGCCTCTGCTTGCCTTCCTTTTCCTCTCCTAACTATCAGAACCACTAAAGAATCAGCCCCAGTCCAAGGACCAGCATCTGGTCTCACCGACTACCTTTGGATGGCTAGCTCTCAGCAGAGAAGTCTTAGCACGTAACCAATTATTTATTTATTTATTTATTTTATTTCTTATAATAGAAAATACAAAGTCCATTTCTATTCAATGAGTTCTTGTCATTTTGTGTAAGTTATTTTGGGGATTGCTATGTTACCAATGTTTCTTATTACCAACTCTATAAAATTGCATAGAACAAATCTATGCATATACAACAAGCATGATCTCATTCTCTTGGTGTAGAACACCTTCCAATGACAGAATCCTTTCTCTTTTAAAATGTTTCTCTGACTTCCATGTGCACAACCTCGATGACGGACAATAAAACATGGACAAGAGGGCAGGAAGGCTCAGCTGCCCTAGATCAGGCTGATGGCAACCTTAGTGACCATAGCTCACCTATTTCATGCTTGATTTCTATCACAGATAATACAGCTCCCTCCAGATGGAAATTAATGAGACGATGATATATGAAAGATATTTATTTTTACTTTGTATGTGTTAGGTAGGATCCTAGCTACCCTATAAATAGCATAAAATTTCATTCTGACAAGCCTCTGAAGTAGGAAACAATATCATTCCCATTAAATGGAGAACAAAATTGAGCCTTAGAAAAATTAAATAACGTTTTTATGGTCACATTGCCAGTAGTGACAGAAACATCATTTGAATCCAGGCTGACTTTAGAACTAACATTTTATCTGTTCATGTAATGAATTTCACTAATAAATTATTTCATTGATTCATATGTTGAATACTCACTATGTTCTAGGCACTGCAAAATAATACAAAGAATTATAAGGAATGGATCCAGTCCTGAAGTATGTTACCTTTCTGGAGTAGGGGAACATACAGACAATTAGTAGTAAAGTGAGACACAGAGTACATACAAAGTAATAAGGACGCAGGGTAGAGATGAGGCGAGCTGGGAGGGTTTGTTAAGCAGGGCAGTGATGCTTCAGGGGCATACTTAGGAACAGGGCAGGATAGGGTGACTTTTCAACATATGTGTAACATATGCAGATGGGGCTTAGGACTCTCTGAAATCACAGAGTTGGAGGGTGGGTATGGCTGGAAAGTGGCAAGAACTTATCAGGAAGAGCAGAGGATTCCTTCTGGGAAGGACTTTAAATGCCTTTCCAAGGAGTTAGGTTGTCTTCTGTGGAGAAAAGATTTCAAAGTTGGTAGAACACAATTGGATATGCATTTTAAAAGAAGAGGTTCTCAAACTCGACTGCATGTTAGAATGATCTGGGAAAATTTTTAAGGATATACAGGGAACCCAATCTCATGGTCAGAGAATCCAATTCTGTTTTTTTTCCCCCCCTCAGGAAGGTACTGGGCATAAGTATATACTTAAATGCTTCTCTATGATTCAAGTATGCAGCTCAGGTTAAGCAACACAAATTTTTCTATCAAATTTATGAAAGAGAGATGTACTTCATTAAAGTTTGCCACACAACAGCAAAATGTAACTACTGATGAAAAAATTTCACCTAAGATATGATTCTAAACTATGCATCAAGGAAAATTACTGTTAGGTGAAATAAAATTTAAAAAAATACGCTGTCTGTGATTATATGCCAAAGGTAAGAGTTTGCTTGCAAGAGTTTACCAAGAATTTTGAGAGGTACATTACAGAATTAGAGTGTGGAACAATGTGGAAAAGCCATGGCATTTAATGGAGTGACAAAAAAAAAAAAACAAACGTTCTTCTTGAAGATTCTCTTTTTCTTATATTCCAGGAGCCCCTATCAATGCATCTTGGATGATGGTAGTTAAAAATCAACGGTATCCTCACATTATTCTACAGAATCCTGACTAAACTCTACCAATGACAACTGCAGGACACCAGCTGCGTTACATAATGGAAGTATCTGCAGGAGTGAAAGTTATTCCAGTCCTTGGGTAGAATGACGGATGCTCCGCAGTTTCTTCCGATGTGAGGCCACTGGAGACCTGTCCTACCAGTGTGTATTTTTATAGACACCTTAGCTAATGTAAAGGTCCTAATGCAAAATTTAATGCTTGGGAGCATTAAATAGTTTTGGGATGCTTCCCCAGAGTGTTATAGTTCCATTAACTCAAGACTTGGTGGCGGAGGAAGGATATAATCCTGATCCCGTGTTAGAGATATAGAAAGAAAAACTCTTCGCTGACTTCAAGTCAGCACTCACATTTCAAAAGATAAGAAAAACCTTTTAGCATCCAGAGGAAAAAAGAATTCAAAAAGAACCTAATTCAGCATCTTCTGTGCCCTCCCCCAACAGAGCTCATGTGGCAGAGTATAGTAAAATTATTTCAGCTGTTGGAAGGCTGGAAGATTCTACGGGCCACTTAGTGACTGTCATGACTAAAGTTCTGTTGTTGAACTACTGGCCCTTGGGCATGGGCAGTTCTGACTGTTCATTTTCAAATGGCTCAGCTGTTTGTGACAGGATATACTGCCAACTGAAGAAGCCATGATGGTAACTGCCCATGAAGGGCCAGGGGCACAGATGTTTCTATGTGAGACTTCTACATTTTGGAGCAGGGCTGAGGGCAAGCAAGTCTGGACACATGTAAACCAGTAAATCTACTGAGCCCTCATGATTGTCCTAAGAGTGCCTAATGATCCCTCACTTCACCCTTCCACACCACCATACATCATAGTCTCTCAAATTACATAATTCCCTAAGGGAAAAACAAAACTTCGTCTTAGAGTTCAGGGAAGAAACAGAGGGAGAAATCATAACATTTAAGATGTCTCTGGGAGGTCTGGAGGTCTTGCTCAGTGGTTGAAGAACTTACCTAGTATATGCAAAGACCTGAATAGTGCATGCCTGCAATCCTGGCTGAGGCAGAAGGATTGTTGTGAATCCAAGGCCAGTGTGGGCTATTTAATGAGTTCAGGACCAGCCTGGACTACAAAAACGAGAGCCTGTTTCAAACAAAAAGGTAAACAACAACAACAAAACAAAGAAAAAGACTTCCCTGAGGCAGGTCAAATACACATTTTTTAAAAAATGCAAATTCCTACCTACAAACTATTACTGATGCCAGCTGTGGTGGTCAGGGGGCATGCCAACTTGACTGGCTTGAGATCCACCGAAGGGATTAGTGGAGTCCATTTATGGGTGTGCCTGGGTGGGTCAAGGAAACACAGCCTTGGGGCTATGTCTGGTAGCTGGATCCTTCCTCTCTGGTGTTGCTAGCTTCCTCTGCTTCCTGGCTCTCAGGAATTGCACAGCTCTGTGTGACCACAGCCTTCTGTCACGATGCTTCTTTCGTAGAGCCAGCTAAGCGTGGACTAGAGCCCAATGAAACCTTTCATTAAGTTGTGAGTGTCACACATCCTGTCCACCAATGGGCAAGCTTATGAATACACCAACTGAGCTCACCCTTCCTTCCTTATTATACAATCATAAATGGCTCTCTCAAACCATAAAGACTTGAGCATTTTAGGCCCAGGGTTTCTGGAAAGATCTTTCTTTCGCATGCCTCTATCCCTTTACTCACCATTAACCTGCAGTCAACCCCTTCACCTGTTCTTTTGAGTTCACTCATGACTACACTTCAAAGATTTTGCTTCACTGAAAGCGATGTTACCCGGTACTCCTCTCAGTCCAACCACCTGCCATTCTCTAATGTGTAATTTCCTGTGCTCTTACATTAAGAACAGACAAAACCCCCGCGGCCTTCAATCATACCACACCTAAGTAGCATGTCCTCATTCTCTGTATTCTCACTTTTCATTCACTTCTCAATGGAAAGTGTTTTGGTGTTTACTTCTCATTCTAGTTCTGCTGCCACAGTTGCCAACATTATAACCCTTTCCAAATATAATGGGTATTTCAAGTTATTTTTATGAACTCAACTTTTTGAAGAACTTCACATATATGGCTGTTTGTACTCTCTCTTTATAAAATATGCCTGAATCTGGGTTCTTACTCTGCCGTTCTGAGTACTGACACGACTTTGCTGGCTTTTCTTTGCCCTAGTAGCACTTAAATGTAGGCCGCTCTCGGGCTCTGTTACTGGTTATCCTCTATTACCTAACAGTCTTCCCGACTGGTCTTTTTCTGTGTCCTGTATGGTTCAATTACATGCTTTGAGTTTTGGACTGTCCTGAACTTTAGAGCCATAATTTCAATAACTTAAAATCTCCACAGTCTTCTCAAGCTGGTGTGCCAAATGTGAAATATATTCTATTCTGCTAACTCTGTTACTAAGCCTCCTTCCATCACAGCAACCCTCTCGCCGAAAAACCTGCACGCATTTCTTGCCATCTTTCCTATCTACGTTAAGGCTACCACCATCAACTCTGTTCCATTTGGGTCTTCTCTTCTTCTTCTTCTTCCAAAGAAGTGCTGCCAAGTGTATTTCTACAGCATTGTCTTTAGTCATTCTTTTTCCACCCCCACTTCACAGACCTAGTTTGAAACTTCTCCCACCCCCTCCCTTTGTAATGCAATCTTTCCAGCTAATCTTCCAGTCTCTAGTTTATCCTCACTCTGATCTAACCTCGATTGCAATGGCTGGTAAATGACAGTGCATGGTCCAATGTAGCTTGGCGTTTTGGTACCCAAGTTCAATAAAAGTACAACCTTGTCTGCTTATTTATGTGCTTATGTATGGTTACTTTTGGGATACAAGGGGGAAGGAGACTGTATGAGTCAAAAACTAAAACTATGTACTACCTGCGACTTAACAGAAAAAATATTAACAATTTTGCTATTGCCAAGATGATTCTAATTGAAAAAATATACATCTCATCATGTTGCTTATATGCTAAACACTACTTCGGTAGCCACGTTTGGCAGTGAAAGATTCAACTGCAGTTACCAATTGTAGCACTTCCAATCATACTAAGTAAGTCCTCGATCTTGAAGGTGTCTTGCATACTGATGCCACCTTCGTCCTTCTAGGCGTTCCCTATGCTGAGTGGTTTGTTGATTGTGCCCTTTATGTGATGTATTCGTATTCACCTTTAAGGTTCAGTTCAAATGGCATCAGTACATAGCTATCCTTGGCTCCTCTCAAAAGTCAGATCCTCCCTCCAAATCTTATTACTGTAAAGTTTTTACATTTGTCTATTTTGCATTTATCACTCAGAGTTTCATTCACTCATTTACACATCTGGTTGCTTTGTTAAATCATGAGGCTTAGCCTCTGAATAGAATTTAACTTCCAAATGAGAACAACTGAGGTTCTGTGCCCTTGTGTATATTAAGGCCATTGTTATTTCAAAGGATTCTGGGAATATGTCCTATGTGTCCACCTTCAGAATCACTTTACATTTATGTAAGAAAAAGCCATCTTAATATTTTACAATTATATCTCCATTTAAACCAAAAAGGTGCTCTTTCACTTCATAAGCAAACATACACTAAAGGAACTTTAATCTTTTCCAAAAACCAAATTTTCCCTTAATAGAAAAAGTTTGCCAATGATTGTTGTTGTTAAATATTGTACAGCCAGATTTGAATACAATTTTTAAAAAGAAACATTTATAAGTATTTTTGAGTAATGATAGACATCTTAAAACAGATACATTCTATTCACTCTGACAAGCACGCTACACGATCTAGAATGCATTTTTTAGTCATTCAATGAAATAACACTGAAAAAAAGAATGAATGACTCAATAAGCAAAAACTCACATTAAAAAAGGAACTACTGGATGCAGGCAGATAAAAGATCTAAACATAAAATGTCGAACTTTTAGGATTAAAATAAGCTTTCTAAATTTTGGATAATGGAGGCCTCAAAAAGGCAAAATTGAAGGAATAAAACAGAGCTAAAGATAATCTCAACTGCATTACAATGAAATGTGTTCAAGAACATATTATAAAAACATAAGAAGAAAGCCTTATATTCAGAGACAATATCTGCAAAGCATGTAACAGAAAAATGTTTAGCACCCTGGCCATCTAAGAATGTCCTCAAATCAACAGACAAGTCATCTTCTAATCAAAATATGTAACCCAACAATCTGAAATATATCATGTGAAAATATCAAATTTAATATGTATATCTAAAATGTTCTACCTCATCAGAAATCAAGTTTTGATAAATATAAATTAAAACCACAAAGTGCTAAAATTTCACACCCATCAGTTCAGCAAACATTAAGATACCTGACAATACCAAGCGTCAGCAAGGATGTTCTACAATGAGAAATCTCACACTTGATGCGAGTAAAAATTAGCACACCTTACTCTGGCAAACTGGCAGTATCTAATAAAGTTGAAGACTCATTCTATTGTTTTTTTAATATAAAGAGATACTTTTAAAAAAGAATATTACAACTGTGTTAGAAGAAAATAGAAAATTACTAAATGCCTATCAATGAAGAATGGAAAATGACATTTGACTTGTTATGAACAACAATAAATCAATTAGGATTTCATGTCAAAGCAGATACATCTCAAGAGCACAGTGCAGAGCAACAACAACAAGACAAAATGCAGAAGGATGTTTGCAGTGGTGTTCCGACCGCTGCAAAGGAACGAGGGCATCACATCCTGTTCAGATACATACTGAAGAAGCAACACAGATGACAACTCCCCAACCAGTAGGATGGTAATTTTTAGAGGAATGGTATGTGTCTGTACGTCACTCTTTATGCTTTTTGGAATGAAGGAAGTTCCCACAACATGTGCCTCTGTATAGATAATCTGACAACCAGACTTAGTTCAGTCCCTGAAAACAGATTTTAAACTCCTACATGGTACTATCAGTTTTAGAATTAGAATTTGCCTTGTAATTTGGCCATGCCATCTCTATTCCACCTGCAAATAAAAAAAAAAAGATGAGTTAATGGAAATCCCTTAATCTTGTCAGATGGGCTAGTGATAGGGTTACGACCTCATCTGCTGCAACTCCAGAAGAATGTAATTAGATAAAGGAATTCTAAATACAATGTCCAAAATTTTAATGTTCCTAGTTTTGCCAATTTCTCATAATATTGAGACACAAGTATGGATCTTGAAACTCTCTCTCTCTCTCTCTCTCTCTCTCTCTCTCTCTCTCTCTTCCTTTCTTCTTCTTTAAGAAACAGAAGCCTTTGCATCAGTTTGGAATTAGAAATGATTCTGCACTGAGGAAGCCATCACAGTCATTTAATGAATATTGTAAGGCTGACGGACAATGTGTAAAATATGATGTGTATAACATATCACTTTATAAGAAAATTTAAAAAAGAGTATTTGAAGAATATTTGTTTGGCTTGCATATGCAAAAGAATCCACAGAAGAATAAATCAGAACAGTGCTGAGCTGTTAGGAATAATTACCGGGCAGACCCTGCGACAGAATTGATAGGGTGGCTTTTCACTCTATACCCTTTCATTTTTTATTTTTTTTTGCAGTTTGAACTACGTAAATGTATAACCTATTCAAAATTTAAACCAAAAAAGACAGTTCCTATGAGATGCATTTTTCTAGCTCCTCTATCATGAAAAATACATTATTTTTCTTCCTTTTTCCTCTCAATAAACTCTAGCTCCGGCTACGTGTCACACGTACATGAACTTCTTCATGAGATGATAAGAAAATCATAGCGGGTACTTGGTCTGCTGGAATACAGTGGCTTTTTCCTTGGCATTTCTATAGGTGGTGATTTCAAGGGCTCAGCTTCTTGTGTACTGTGACTTTTGGTTTTAGGTCATAAGATGAAATGCCTGAAGTTTATTGTTTCTGTCTATGGGCTTTCAATTCTGGCAGGTGACTGGTGCAGGACTTGCTGGGCTGTGAGGTTCCTAAGTTTCCTCTGGGTGCCTAAATATGGTGGCGACTTGCTTGATAGCTTTGTCTCAGCTCAGTCAAGGCTCCTGGGTGTATCGTAGGTTGTATTATCCTTGTTTTAGGTCAGCTGACCTTGACCCTGTGCTGTTGATTCTCACCATGATATCTTAAGTTTCTTTCCCCTTATCTATACAACCTACTGATTACTAAAATATGGCATTCTTATTGACATATATTCTTGCTACAATCATTTCTACCAATGAAGTGGATGCTACTACTTCCTTAAATCATAACTTGATTTCCTTTTCTTGATTCCCTTCTAAAGGGCAAGTCATCAAAGACAGCTTCAAGGAAAAAAATTAGGCAAAAAAACACAAGACTGAGTACCTAGTTCTCCAACTCAAACAAAGAAAAACTTCCCTGGTCACTAACTTCCTTAACGAAAGTCAGTAGCTTAGTAGAAATTATCTCTCAGGTTCCTAACAGAGACAGGATTCTGTGACTCTTTTTCACCCTAAATTTTCTTTTATCTCCTTCCAGCTCTATTGCCTCTTGCACTTAAAAATTTTAAACATACTCAGAGCAGAACAGATGCATTTAAACACATGTACCCATGATTTAATCTGATAGAAATATATCAGAAAAGACTATAAAACCTTGGAAACATAAAGGAACAAATGGGAATTGCTGCCTGCCAACTTTCTCATGGGGAAAAAAAAGGCATTTTACTTGAGAAGGAGAAAAATCTCTCAAGATATTATGATTTAAAAAAGAGAGACCCAATTTTTTAGGGTACTGCCCCATATAATTTTCCTTTAAAATATGAGGTGTTAAGATAAATATATATTTTGAAAACAGTCCCTTAACTTTAAAATATATAATATATATTCATTTAGTTCCTCATTTAATAACTATTTTCTGATCACTAATGTTTGATAATCGCGCAAGTAATAAGATGTATTTTTTCTTCATAATCATCATCTTGTGATTGAGGAAAATCTTGTAGGCACCTTGGATTCCCCTCTTTTTTGATTGCATGGATGGAGCTAATCAATCAAACTCTAGAAGAGACACTGAACTACACACTTTCCTGTTGCTTTTTTGCCTGCTGAGTCAACTTTTGCGATATCACCTTGATAGCTTCTTGGTGGCCTTGTGGAGATTAGACAATCACAAATTTCCTCTCCACAGAGTAGTCACAGCTGTCTCCCCCCTTTTTGTTAACACATATGTGCAATACATAATAGTTACAATGAGCTTGGCTATTTTGTACACATATATCACACCAACACCACAATCCCTTCCCCTTCCCATTTCTGGCCTTCCCGCATGCTCCTCATAACCCTGACTCCCACTATCACATCCATTTGGTTCTATAAAATGCTTGTATCCTGGGTTTCTCATAGTACAGAAACCATGCGATACTTAACCTTCATTTTTGATCCTTATCACTTCCACAAGGATCATGGTCACAGCTGTCTTTTAAAGCCTTAAAGTGGGCCGTGCTACTCCCTACGAACACGCCTCAGCATCCTAACACTGGCTTCCCAGTCAAATCCACACTCCTTCCCTGACCATCCAAGCAAGCAGAATTTGATTCCTGTCTATTTTCCATTATGAAATAACTATGTGAACTAGACTAACTTACAAAAATTTCTTTATATGATAAGTTTAATGTTAAATATAAAGCAGGCCTTGCCTATAAAATACTAAAGATAGCTCTTGGTAATGCACTTCAAGACCATTATGCTAACTAAAATAAATCAGATACAGAAAATTAAATATTACATCATTCCTGTGACATGAGAAGTGCAGAATATAAATAAATAGAAGAATAAAATAAAATCATGTTAACTCTTCAAATATTTAATAGTCAACAAAGGCTTCTATTCTTGTAGCTAATTACCCTAGTTCCCTTAATTGTTTCATGTATAACAACGATTACCAGTACTTTACTTTCTTTGTTCTAAATTGGATGTCTGTGCTAAAATATGTTGCCCAGAATAAAACCAAACTACAGAGCATCTGCTTTGTGTATAACACTACGCTAGGCACTTCAAAAAACTAGAAAACTCTTAAAAACTTTCAACTGTTACCCATTTTTTTGTATCACTCAGTCAACAGGGGGATTATGACACTTGAATATATAAAGTTACAGTGTGGATAAAATATCAGTAGTACTAAAAATATTTTAACACATTTTCAAAATGTACAAAGCCCTTAAAGATTTTAGGTTGAGCTACAAGAATCTAACAGCCTACCTGATCTCCACAGTTTCCCTGCCAATGTACATGTACAAAACACCTAAAAAACTTGAAGACCCTGAGACTATTATTATCTAAATAATCCTGGTACAGGTATACATGCCTATAAACTCATCTACTAAGAAGGCTGAGACACAAGGATTAGAAGTTTGAGGCCAACCTGTGCAATTCAGGCAGATCTGTGTAAGAACAAAAACTGAAAAAGGCTTGGAATGTAGCTAAGAAGCCCTCTGTTTAACCCCAGCATTGCACACACACACACACACACACACACACACACACACACACACACACACAAATCTAAAAGAAGAAGTGCTTTGTCACACTATTTGGTTATATTCTGGGCAACGTATTTTACCAAAAACACTATATTTAGAGCAAGAAAGGTAAGGTACTGGCAATCAATATTCCACATGAAAAAGCTAGGGGAACTGGGGGCATTAGCTACAAGAAGAATAAATTTGGAAGAGTAGATAGACAAGATATTTCAAATATTGAAATGATTTTTTATACTACACATATTATATGGATGAATATTTTAATGAGCAGAGATGGATCCAAATTACAGAAGTCACAGAAGGAAGACTTCGTTTGTCTTTCTTAGAATGGTTTTTATAACAGGAGAAAAAATACCCTACATCTTGGGAGAGTAACAATGACTTTTCAAAGAAAAAAAAGTTTTAAGTAAAGACTGAATGATCATCCTGTAAGAAGCATATGTAAAGAACTTCCTTTCTGGATGAGAGCACAGATTAGATGGTAAAGATAATAATAGTTCACATTTTACAATATGAGAAGTTTTACAGAATTACTATTTTAATCCTTAGAAGAACTCTATAAGATAGACACTGTCATTCTCCCGATGAGGAAAATGATATGTTAAATGACTTGCTCACTGTCCAATAGGAAGTAGCTGAAATAGGATTTAATCCAGTTTGATTGGCTCCCAAATTTGGAGTCTTAAGTTCCATGCTACGCAGCTTCTAAACTAGCTTATTTCTGAATGTTTCCTACCTCTAATTTCCATCTAGCCAACTCTTACAACTTTCTGTAGTTACTGTGTTGACTGACATATTGTATGCTTATAATTTCCTAAGATTTGTTCAGAGATTCTTTTTTTTCTGTAACAGATGAATAAAGTATCAGTAGTACTTGGAAATGCACAGAAATTCACATGTAAGGGGAGACGACTGTAGCAGTTGGATACCCTTAGTCTTTGCAAACCCTCTAAGAAAAAGATGGAAGTTGCTGTAAGTAGAGAGGATTCAACAAAAGACCCCTCTGCTCATTCAGAAGGAATCTGAGATCATTTTAGACATGCAGTCATTTCAAATGTGTAACACCTAACAAGAAGACTCAAGAGAAAAATAAAAAGAAATAAACTGTAACCTTTACAAATATATTCTTACCATTACATTACAAAGTCTAACTGCAGGCAGTTATTAAGTCTACTAACATTCTAGAAACAGAAGAACCACTATATAACACTCCACGTAAGGGGAGAATGTGTAAAGTAAAATGTTTTAAAACAATTTGAGGTCCAGAGAAGAATGCGGTGGATAAATGTGTTAATGGCAAAGAGCAGGACACCCCACAGAATGCATGGATATCCTGTTCTGCTAAAAACTTTTAGGTGTACTACTATGCTCAGAAGCCCCATGTGGTCTCATCGGGCACAATTTTTCGGCAATAGTCAAAAATGCAATTTGTTCATTTAGAGCATGTTTTAGAGCAGGATAAGAAATAGTTCCTCTACATTAAATATTTGGGAACCAATTACAACCCCAAATCTGCTATTAACCTCAAAATAGGTAATTGCAAGTTTGTGTCTCAATCCATTTGTCATAACAGAGTAAATTAAAAATCACATGATGGACGTGATTAATGTGTGACAGTTATCATGGGCACTATGAGTATGAACTAATAACAACATCAAAGAGAGATTTCAAATGTGATGCAGCCATGGAGGCAAAACTAATTTTCGAATTATAATAGCAGCATCCAAGAAACCTAATGTCTTCTTTGTATGATAGTCACGGCTGGGCATCTGGAGGATGGCCGGCCACTAATGTTCTAATAAATGGCAGGCACACACTGGAAAGGCTGTCATCACATGATGTGCTCAGCACAGTTGCTGCTGCTGTTGTCATAATGGACTAGCTAGTCAGTGGGTCACAGGGTGCCAGAAAAAACTAAGTCTCATTACTGGCTCAGGCCCAGAGTTTAATGTGCCTGAGAGTTTTAACTCTCAGTGCATAAGCATATTTTCAATGCATAGGGGTAATATTCTTACTTAATTCTGATGTGCAATATTTTTTCCTAGTCTTCCGCTGAAAGAATACCAAAAGACTTAAAAAATACTTAGTCAGGTCAAAATAATTAAGACATTTTGTATATGTGTAGTATTTGCTTTCAGCAACACTTACATTGTCATTAAAACAAAAAGATAAGCTGCAGGTTCTGGGAAAACAAATATTTACCTGAGATCACGAGATATGTGGGGTGAGCACCTACTCTGGCAGACACTGGCCAGGTACTCTCAGTTAAAGCCATACATGAAAGGCAATAAACTTCTGTGGCTAGACTGAAACTGAATACCATGAGGTCATGGAGATTTTTATTTTTTTTATTCAGAACGAAAGGATAGAGGAGAAAAAGCTCCACCTATCTGGGAGGAGTTCTTGAGTGGGCTGTCCCCAGAGAAACTGTTTTTTCATCTTTATGTCCCCGGGACTAAGCACTGTCCCATAATCAGATTGTCAAGAAACAAAGTGTAGTGAATGAGGAAGTTATATACACACAGCTTTGCCATTTACCAGCTTGTGTATCACAGGCCACCTATTTCAGTTTTTTAATTCTCCATGCAAAAGTAAAAAAGTTACTGTGAAACTGAAATAACTATTAAAGCATTTAGTATATAGTTGTGCCCAAAATGGCAATTCATTGTATCACATACATTTTAATGATGAAAGCTTCCTAGGAAACAGGAGTAAAGACAAAAAAAAAAAAAAAAAAAAGCCCGAGATACAAAATTTTCATGTATAAAATGATGGTGACAAAATTTCTCTGCATAGCAGGATGTGAGATGGGTGCAAACCATCTTTACTTATACAAAACTGTATTGAAAAAGAAAAATCAAGTTGCATTTTCAACAATATAAGCATAAACATACACACTAATAACAGCAAAACAATAAAAATTGAGTGGTATTTTCAATAATATAATTATAAACAAACTCATTAACAACAGCAAAACAGTAGCAAAAGAGTAACATAAGTATGAATAGATCTGTCATGTATAGAAACATAAAATAATTAGCTATAGCTCATCTGGGTATGGTATAGGTCTAACATGTCCCCTAAAAGTCTTAGGTTTGGAAGTGGGGGTTGGTCAAAAAGGGGTGGGTCACTGACTACATGACTTGTGAGGGTGTGTTCTCATCCATGGCTTCTCATTCCATCTCTGCTTCCTGGATGCCATGTAGTAATGGCTTTTCTCTGCCATGCATTCTTCCATGTGGTTTCTGCCTTGGAATCAGACTATAATGGACTGAACTTACCAAAACTATGAGCCAAAAAAAACCTCTCTTCCTTTATGTTGTGGTTATCTGGTATTTGGTCCTAACAATAGGAAAACATCTAAGATAGAAAATTAGGAGAGAAAGTGAAGTCATTGCTATGACTGTTCCTGGACATGTGGTTTAGAAACGTTTGGAAATGTCTTGAGAGAGGAGATTGAAAAGGTTTGGATATGTTGGCTAGAGAAACCATAGGAATGGTGTAAGGCAAGCTTGATGGAAGAATCTGGTTGGAGCTCAGACCAGGATACTAACTGGAATAAAGGTTTAAGAGATTTCAGTTGGGAATAGGGACTCCATCAGCAGTTATGCTAGAGGATATGTGTGTACGATACTATGGCAGAATATTTATATGTATTTTGCCCATGCCCTGAGACTTATGGGTGACTGAGATTAAGGGTGGTATACTAATTAACCTTTTGGAGGAAATTTCAACACAGCCCAACATTCAGACTGTGGTACAGATACAACTAGCTGCTTTTAGCCAGCTCCACAGTGAGAACTAGAAGCAAACATCAAAGGTGAATGACATGCAGTTTTCACTTTTGCCAGAGAGCAAACATGTGTAAGTCTGGAGCAAAAAAAGAGCATGGTTGTTGTCGTTTTGATTAGCATTAAAAAAAAAAAAACAGTCAAGTACTTTGTACAGGGAGAAGAAGAAAAATGACTTAAGGGCATTTGAGAAATCAGCAAGAGATCCCACTTATGGCATGATCAAGGTTGCAAAACTAAATTTTTCACTTGAGAAGAGATTCCCAAGATGTTTTTCTTCATTAAGGATTTCTAGAGTCTTGGAGGCTTCCCTTCAGATTTCAGACAGTCTTGGAGACCAAGGAAAAATGGGGAGCAGGGTCACAGTTTCAGCCAGGAGCCCACAAGAGGGCAACATTTGAAGGTGTTAAGAGCAAAGCCAAAACTGGAGTGGAGACCTGGGTAGACTGGAGATGACAAGAAGGTGGCATGTGTGGTGGGGAAAGCTGTAGGCAGCGGGCAGAGGCAGCCGAGAAAAAGGCTGAAAGGCTGCAACTGGCAATGCTGCAGAAGGAGATATCCCCAAGGTCTTTGGAGCTCAAATCTTACCTCAGTTTGTCCTGGATGTTGGATATGACACTGAAGGATTAAATGTTTGTTTTGCTGTTTTGTTTTTGTACTCACTTTGGTTTGATCCCTTTCTATCTCTGTATTCCTCCCTTGTTCAGTGAGAATGTTTATCCTGTGCCATGTATGGTGGAAGTACTTAACTTCCTGTTTGAGTTTCACAGGGCTCACAGCCAAAAGTTGGCCTTAAGTCTCAGAGACTTCGGACTTGGGACTTTTTAGCAGTGGTAGAACTGGTAAGACTTTGGCAACTCTTAAGAGCTGGACTGAGTGTATTTTGCAAAGTAAGATAGACATGAGTCTTGTGGAAATCACTGTCAGAATGTCATAGTTTAGGTCTAGAATGTCTCCTAGAGGTCTCATAAATTTGCAGATGAAGCCTGGTAAGAAGAGGTATTTCAGAAAAGGATATATTGTTGTCCCTGTCTCCTCTCGTTATTTCCTGATCTTCAAGTAGTGAATAGCTTTCTTTGCAATGCTGTTTTTCCATGTGGTTTCTTCCTTGAAGCTGGCTAACCATAAACTAAACACATGGAAACTGTGAGCCAAAATGAATTTCTCTTCATTTAAGTTGTATTTATTGGGTATTTTGTCCCAGAAATTGGAAAACAGTTAACATACTCTCAAGCATTTTTCTTGAATTTACTCTTTGCATCCTCCTTTAACGAGATTTCTCTAGGTTTTATTTCCTTTGGTAGGAGATAACATGTTTTCTATTGTTATTAGCTTAAAATTAAAGTGGATACATTAGGTGCTGAAAATTTGACATATGTATCCAATATTACTAAAACTACTCCAACATTATTGCTGGAGATTTGCTTTATTAATTAGTTGTAATCTTCAGACACAGAGTTGGTTAGACATAAGGAGTATTTTAAGATTCTTATTTCTTACTAAAGGCTTAAATACATATTTGAGCAATATTTTGAGTTACAGTTTTTTGGTACATGTTAAACTTGGAATTCGCAAATACAATCATACTATTTTAATACATTATCACATAGTTTAGAGAACCAAAAGAGATCTTTGATGGTTCGCTATCAAATACCAGCATGTTTCTACAATGCAGACAATCAGATATGGAAGTAAGATTACTGGAATTATTTAAATGGTACAAATGGTTTACTGAAATATTCACACATTATGGTTGTAATATAATCCAATCTAAAGAAGTTCAACTTAGAATACTCAAGAAGGTAATTTGACTTTCCTGTTGCATAATACATAAATATTCAATGTAAATAACGAGGTAAAGTCCAAATACATATTCCTCTGATTTGTGATTGCAACTCCCTAAGAAGTCCTGTTCCTATGCAGACACCTAACTGGACAGGATGTCAGAGGGTAGCAATGTCCCATCTTGAGCCATCCTTGCTTCCTCTGCTTGTGTTCACGCCATCATCTCACCTGCTGATCATCTCTCCTGGGAACTCTCATCCACCCCATGACAATATGTTATATAACCTACTTTGTTTTCTAATAGAAACTCCCATGTTTCTCAAGGTGTGGCCCTTCTCCCAATAAACATTCCCCCCCTTTCAGATGTACTTTCATGAGTACAGCTATTACTTCTGTGTGAAAAACTTCGAGATGTTTTTTAATGGGATGTTAAAGACTTTTATTTTATACTTTAGAAAATGAAAGCTAAGTTTCATGAAGTTACTTGAGTAAATTCACCCAGTTGATGTCAGGGCGAGAACACGGGTCTCTGAAGCTCCAGTTGTCTGTTCTCTTTTACACAATACAATTTCCACTTGTAGCCCTGGAGTCCTGGCTGATCTTGTGTATCTGTATGTCCTCGGTGAACTCCAGGCCTCAGACTCCACGACCAAGTTCTTCACTTTCAAACTAGCCCCTGGGATAGCTCACCAGTGGTGACATTTTACTTTCCAAGTTACTCTTGTATTAAATCTTAATATCTATCATCTTTAAAAAGATTTCTTTCTACCTAATTAACAGGACATTTTTGAAATGTATAGTATATTGAAATCAAACCTGTCTTTCAGAAACAAGTGCACATAACAGCTCTTTAATGAATTCACTCAAAATAAATAATTCATATTGATTTTTCTTTCCTTTAAAATCCTAGAACACTGAGTTCATCAATTACTTCAATATGTAAGCATATTTTAACTGTATCACTAATTATCAAACTTTAAATTGTTTTATAGTTCCCATAAGACTTAAATAGTTGATATATATGTAATATATATATATATATATATATATATATATATATATATATATATATGTTATATATGGTATTCAATAAATTCTCATTAAGTTGAATCATGTTCCTTTGTCATTTGTTATGATTGCCTGACAAGTCTCTAAAGCATGAACAAGATGCTTATAAATATCTTTGATAATTTTGAATCTTAAAACCAAAGTAACTGAGTTCAAAATAAACATTTTTCTTAGAGGAGCATTTTAGTTAATGCATTATTCCAAAATGAGAAGGAAAATAAAAGTTATGCACAAAATAAGATTCGTATAAAAGAACTATTGAGAATATCCATCATCCAAATGAGGCTATTTAAATAAATACTTTTCCTGACATATAAGTGAATCACACAAAATAATTTAAAATAGTAATGGATTAGGTAGGCAGTGCTATCTCATTACATCTCAGTTTAGAGTAGGCTGAATCTAAAATGCACCGGCCATGGGCCTGTAGGTCAGAGGAGGGAGCAGTGTGCAGAGCTCAGAGATCCTCAAGAAAGAACACGCCCTATTTTAATTTTCTACATCTAATCTGAGGAATTATTAGTAGGCCAAGACAGCTGATTTTTATTGTTTAGGCTGGTACACAGGGAGAGTGACAATCTCCATAGTGGAGAATTCTTCTTCTCTTTCTAATTAGTCAAAGACAGTTGACACACCATGGCATATTCATGAGTCTACTGGAGAGGAAACTGATTTTTAAAGGAGTGATGAATGAAAAGATAGCAGATGGAGAGAAAATGGTTTTGATCAGAAGACTAGAAGTGGGGGAGATAATCTAGTATTAGGAATGGTTGAAAAAATTTAATAAACCTGAAAAGCAGAATAGAAATGGAAGTTAATTATACAAAAACTGAATTTCTCATTGTTAATTTTACCTATAATAGAATAAAAAACAATAAATACTAAAATTTCTGCTCTGATACAAACCATGACTTTAAACCTGGAGTTTTGCTCTGAATGCCACAAAGGAAATTCAAACTCATTAATTTATCGACACATTTTAAAGAAGTAAAATTATGGAACAGGTAATATATTTTTGAAAATTGATTTTCTTAAGATTTACCTATCTTCAAAGAAAGAAAAATCACTCCCTTTAATTATAAAATGATTTCCCATAAAAATTAAATGCTAAAAGCTAGCAAGTTGTGTAGATTTCATCTTTATATTTCCTGATATTTGAAAATTGTTTGCAGCAAACAATACATATGAGTATCAAAAAATTAATATACTAACTAGGAAGAAGTACTGAGCAAAAGAATCACAAACTCAAAACATGTTAGAACATTCTTCTGCCTCTTATGTAAATAGCTCTTAGTCTTAAGGAAAAGAAATTAGAGTGGATTTTATCCATAGCAAGAGTTTGAGATAAAAAAAAAACCCTAAGAATGATTACAATGATGTGTCACTTTTAAAAAACTAATAACTAAGCAACCTTGCAAATGTGCTTCACTTCACTACAAACTGATTGTGAAACCCTCTTTAATGTTGATTTTGCAATCACAGTTGAGGCGGCTCGGCTCTTGCTGCTCCCTGTGACAAGAGGCTCCAAGAGATGAATGATATCCTCCTATTGATAAGGTCGCGATCGATCTCAAGCAGACCTTTTTTAAATTAGCAAAATGCTGAGCACTTTAGTAAGTGTCACCCACAGCCTTTTACCATGAAAAATGTACCCGCTTATGGAAAATCTAATTTTGTAAATTAAAAATTTGTCTCATGATAAAAAAGTGTTGCTATACCCATCTTTTTCTAATTCATTATTATTTCAGAGACATAAATTCTCAAGGTAGCATACTTTTATGTCTGGTTTCAGACATAGCCTACCACTTAAATAAGTTGTACCTCCTAATTATAGTCAATGTCTATAGCTAAACGTGTCAAAAGAAAGGTTCCTTAAAACATTGATAGAACTCAAAATTTAAGTAAATTTTAACCCTTTAAAAATGAAAATATTAGCAATGCCTGAAGTGACTTCTCTGAAAATGCCAAACACCTCTTGTAATATGAAGGAAGTAAAACTGAACCTTCAGTTCTCTTGGGAAGAAGAAAGTACACAGAGAAGGAATATCAGATAATAAAGGAACTGACATAAAATTATCAAAAAACATAACCATCATAGGGAAGAGAACTCATTTGTTTCCTTCAAGAATAAAATTACACAAACTTGTAGATTTAAAAATGGATGGGTGGACAGATGGATAGAGAGGTAAGTAAGATTTTAATAATACTGTTAGAAAGTGACTTGCAACATGGAAGTCTGCTCCAGACTTATTCAGGTTCTTGGAATTCTCAGACAATTACTTTGTACAACAAAGTCTCAGAACTGCCACATACAAGGGTTGGCATTACCCTTCTAATGCCACATCGTCCTAGTGATATCTCGCTTTCTTTCCAAAGGCATAACTATGTCGATAAGAGGGCAGACAGACAAAAGGCTCCAATACTTTATAAACTAAGTTTGAGTAAACTCTGAGATTTAGATTCTTCAGTTAAAAGCAGAGATTTTTAAGTACTTCATAGAGGTACTTTTGGGATTAAGGGAAGTTTATATTAACAGTATAGAGAAAGCCCTGAAAGATAGTACAAAATCCCTACAGTGATCTGTGGGGATTTTATACTACTTGACTTGTTTTGTAGTGTATCTATAGAATGTACCTCAAGAAAAACAGTCAATAACAGAAACTGACTCTTCAGGAGTGGAAGAACTCCCCAAGATGAGGCAATCTCATGAACTCCTAAAATTGTTTACTATTAATTGACAAAATTAATTTTGTTAGGGTTGGCTGGAGACTTTTTACTGAAAAGTTTTTAAAAAGTTAAGGAAAAGCACTGAAAACAATTGGTCTCAAATTTTGAGGTTTTATTAGTGATCAAATCTAAGCACTGACAGTTTTGAGAAAGTGGCAAATTAATTTGCATAGATTTAACAATTAAAATTAGGGCATAATTCGTCACCATCAGGACTATGAGATTGATTTCTTGAATTTTAAATTTACATGATTTCATTGCCTTCTTAAGCTAGTCACTTCTTGATTATTCCTTTCTTTCTTTTGAATTATTTCAATCCTCCAGCATCACCAATTCAGATTTCTTCTACCAGAAATATACAGCTAAGAGGACAAAAGGCTTGGGTTTAGGAGTAATCCAGATGAGAATAACAAAAACAAAGGTCTGGCAACAGTACGGATAATCAACATCTGGCTGCACTGACCGCTCCCTATACTCAGCCAATTAGCGTGATCAGGAAGTAACATGTTGATAAACAGTTAGAACATCGGAATGAAGTGAAAGGAAAATGAGATTTTTTTCATTAGTTAGGAAAATAAAAAACTAGCTTCCTGACAAATTATGAAAAAACTAATTCAGAAAGAAGAGAACCTTAATTCTTAATTAGAAAGTATATTTAGAAAGCTATCATTTAAAAAAGTACTATACTCAAAACTGGTACTAGTGAAGACAGAGTGATCATGTTATTTTCAGAGCTATATACAGATTTTAACTAATCGATGATACATGATTCCTAAAACAGAGGAACGATATATTTTTCCATAACGAGATTGCATATCTCTGTTCACCCTACTTGAGGTACAACTTTTTATGTGCTTTTTATTACAAAACACTGCATAAAGCACACACTGGGGTGAGTGTGTAGGGGACGTTTGTGTATGTCTGTGAAAAAAATGTAGCGCTTTTGATTATATTTTGGCTGCACAGACCTAGTATGCATTTATTTAAAATATAGTTGTGACAAAATACTTCCTACTGATTTGGTAGAATTGGGAAGAAAACAAACTTTATTTTAAACAATGAACTTCTATTTCCCATTTTCACAGAGTAATCTTAAGATGAGTACTGTTTCTTTTGTGGGACAGATGGTAATGTGAGGAACGTGTCCCTAAACATCAGTACGTGACTCAAGTATCCTGCACAGAGGTGACGTGCCCACATACTAACTTGGCTAACTGTTACATGGTAAAGAAAAGAGCCAAGCTGAAATAGTTCAATCATGTCACATAGCTTAATTCTCCCCCTTACAATTATGAGTCATCTGCGGCACACAGAGATGGACTGAAAAAGCGAATCATGAGGAAAACTAACAGGTAAGACAGCCCACGTTCTGTTGTTCGTTGTTCTCAGCAGACAGACATAGAACTGCTCCTTTACTTATCATCATTTAAACACCTCCTTTCCCTTCATAGTATCAACGTTTTCCTTTATTCAGCTTGGAGACTCACCTGGACAAATAAAAAATCTTTATCCTTGACTATGAAGACCTCAAGAGTGATCTGTACAGCAGCCAGCTACATTTGAGAATAACCTCTCATGAGGAACCCCACCACCTTTTGTGACGACAGTAATGTCTGAATTATCTTTCTTTCTACAATTGGGCTAGAGGTTACGTTGTCTTTAAAAGGCACCAGATTGATCTACAGATACTTTTTATGTATTCCTCTGTCTTGTGGACTCACTTCTTTAAGGAATGGTGCAAGAGGCTTTAACATATATACTTTCATGGGTGCTACTGACATGCCCCTAAATAACAGCTTTATTTCTGCCAGCCCCTGTGCTTTCCAAGATAATGTGACTGTCAGCTAATTTTCTGTGACCCATTTTCCTTCTATCAACAACTATGCTTTCTCAGGTACCTAAGTTAAGAAAATAACATTTGAAATTAAATGGAAAATTGTCCTGTTATAATGCTAGAAGAATTTAAAAAATATAAACTGCATCATATTCTAAATTTTGAATGGATTATTACAAATCTCTCAATATTTCACCTTTAATTTGTGAATGATGAGAAGATAATTCATTTTTTAAAAATTCTGGCATATTAGAATCTAAAATGTCAAGTGCGGTCAAGGTTCTGTGGAAATTAGTGGAGATGTGAACATCAGGTGCTTTAGCAATAGGAAGTGACTTGAATCATGTGGTATCCATGGTAACAGCCTTGGTGCTTACATCAAAGGGCCATCTCTTACATGCACAATACGCCATGATATTTCTGATGTGTGTCTGGGCCATAGAATTGTTCTCTGTACAGGTGAGGGCCCTGTGCATTCAAACTTAGTCATTAACCTTAGTTTACGGTTGTTGATAGGTAAAATTATAAATCAGAGAGTACTAGGTACAGGAGAGTCCAAAGAATATTTTATGTAAAAATTAGAGGGACATTCAACATTTTAGAAGTACTTTATATAATTTCAACTTAATTTTATTTAGTAACACAAAAAAATGAACTTAAATGAATCATGACCATTTAACATACACGGTCGCTATGCAAACACACACACACACATACACACATACACACACACACACACAGCAATTCTTTATTATTAATACTTCATTACTAAGGTGGGTTTATTTTTGTACATATTTTAGGATGAGCCTCACCTGTCTTTCACCTGGCTCCAATCAACCTCATCATCTCTTTCACTCAGTCATCAAATTCCTTAGCTTATCTGCTTGGCATACTTTAATGTCCAAACTGAAAAGTAAGTGAACCACCCACCTGGTACTGTATTTGAACAGGAGAAAGTCTTATCGTATAAAAGGTCTTATACCCATACAAAAAAGAGTTCTCATATGATGGACATTAAGATTGCCATTTGTTACTAAAATCCTTCCGGTTTTCAGGTCCCTTGCAACCTGGTCTTGAGCGAATCAGAGAAAAACTTGCAGAAGTTTGCTGACACTGCTGCTGGAAACGAAACAGCTTCTGAGTTTCCTGCTTCTTTACATTGTTTTCTCATCTTTGGAAATAATATGGTCTTGCAAAGACAAAAAAAAAGTTCCAGAGGCTTCCTTAGCAGTGTGTAATAAAATCCATACTTACTTAGAGTAAATATTCTAGCAGACCATTTCTCAATGACTGTAATTAACCTGTGTATCTTCCCTCCTTTGACACACAAATCCAGGACTTCACTATATCATGCCGCCTGATGTTCAAGTTACTTGAGAGCAGGAATGTTATGGACAGATGGCCAATATGGAGAGCTTTGTGGCTTCCCCTGGCCCTCTCTTCTAACCACCGTGCTCTTTCTTCATGTGACTCACGCCCTCTTCATTTACCCAATGTCCTGGGCCACAACTTTTCCCTAGTAACCTCTCGACATAACCACTGCTTATCCCACCTACTTTCTTCTTCAGAATAATCTCAGAAGTTTTCTGAATAAATGAAAAATATAAATCCAGCAGTCAATACTATGTGACTTTGACAGGGAGACCACAACGTGAAAACACACATACTGTGACAGCTCTTTAATAACTATATACTGATTGTCTTCTCGTGGCAAGGAGCAAGCATTATGTAGAAAACAGGAATACACATATTTACAAGTCAAAACCCAAACTTTAAGGAGTTCCAAATCTAAAAGAAAAGAAGAATTAAAGATAGATTCGCAATGGTGTATGCTGCTGGTGAGGACAGAGTATGTATGGGCACTCATGTGGTGACAGAGGAAAGATGGGCGGACTAGGTGCCTGAGAAGTTCTCCCGGAGAAGGTCAACTATCCTGACCACAATGGTAAGAACCAGCTTGGCTCCAAAGAAATGGGGATCCAGATGAAGGTTAACACACACACACACACACACACACACACACACACACACACACACAGACACACACACACACACACACACACACACACACACACACACACACACACACCCACAGATAGGGGACCCTCAAGTACAATCAACTTCTGACTAAGCCAAATGAGTGGCATGAGGTGGGCAGCATGGTAGGGCAAGGGTGGTGCAAGCAGTCAGATGATCCAGATTCAGTTTTAAACAAAATGAGTCAAGCCTGGAATGACGTGAATAAAAGGGAATGGATATAAAATGTTTTTCCCAACAAATATTTTATGTTCTAAAAGATGTCTTTTCCTGGATGTCTGAATTTGGCGACAAGAATGCCTACTTCATAGCTGTAGAGCTTTCACAACTTAACATTCTTGCTCTTATGTCAAATGATCAAGAGTTGGGGTGCGTGTTCACAGAGACTGGTGGGAGGAAACCAAAAATAGGAGATGAACTCTTAGTGCTTGGGGAAGAAAAGCTCAGCCTCTCTACAAGGATAATGATTTGTTTGTTCATACTTTATACTAAATGTTATTCAGAGTGACATGCCTTTGAAATAATAAATGCTAACACAACATGTTCACTATAGATCTGTTACCAATAATTTTGTTGTTTAATTCTTTGAAAAGGAATAGTCACTGTGAAATTAAAAAGAAAATTTATACACAATTTGGAGGTAACTAAAAGTTTGTCATCATAGGAATGGCATTTGCACACAACTGTGAATGTATTTAAAGTCACTGAATCGGAAACTCAAAATAGTAATAGTTTAAATGGTACCTTGGTTACATATATTTTAACAAAACAAAAGTTATGAAAAAGTATGAAATAACCTAAAGCTTTTATTTATAGCACATCAAATTTTATGGGGAATTAAATGGCACTAATGACATGTATCAAGGCACACTTTCACTGCCTACTAATATTCCCCTTCATAAATTGCTATAATTATTGACCGAACATTTTGTGTCAGATCAGCTCCATGACATACATTCTTCACATATATGCTTCAATATTCATGCTACTCTTGTTTTATTTTTCAGTACTGAAGATTAGAATTAGAGCCTTGTACATGTGACACACTGTTCTCCTACTGAGCTACAGCTTCAACCCTGCTTTGTGTGATTCTCCCGCTTCAACCTGTGTGGTAGCTCAGAGTAAAGGCACATGACTCTCTGCCTGGCCCTCACTCATATATTAAAGAAAAGAATATGTACTGGTAGAGTAGAAGATACTATTTACATGAAAAACTTGAAGGTCAGTATGTAGAAGCTATTGTAACCCTGAATGCCAAGGGGAATTTTGTGGATATTTTCTACACTATTAAATGCATTTAGAAAGGTATCTATAGGCTGGTTTCTCTATAATGCCATGTTAATATGCTTTTTTTTTTTTAAAAAAAGAACAAACTTTTATTTGAAGGCAATGCAGTTATCTATAAGCTAATTAATTTCTTCATAAATTAAACAATGTGGTTATCAGTAAATTTACAAGCTTGAGAAATCTTTAATGACTTCAGTTATTTCAAGATCTATATAGGTAAGACCAAATTTGGCAAAAGTATAAAATATATAGAGAAAATACTTATTTTAAACAATGTATGCCACTCACATATAACAGCAACAGCAACAAAAAACAAACACTACTCGGGTAATTTCATAGTACAAAACCCATCCTCTTTTAGAAAAGCTGTTCATTTGAAATTAGAATTTATGTTTTGGTTGACACAAATATGTGAAGAAATTAAAAAGCAGAAATAGTGAAAGAGAAGGGAAAAAATTAAAATATGTTGAAGAGCTAGTCTATTATCAAAGAATAACACATTTTTCTTGTTATTTCAACACTCCAGGATCCTGATTTTTACTAAAATACATATATTTATAATTCTAGGACTTTATCCCAATACTAAAAGCATTAATCTAGAGATTAGAAATATTTTTGGCTCCAGTACTGACAAATCCTCGCATTCATTTTTGAGAACCTACTGTGGACCAGGGACTACAGACAGGCACTGATGAGTAATGTGGATCCAGACTCCTGCTCCCAGGATTGAAAATGAGAAGGCAACCAAAGCCTCTACACAGAGGTTTGTGTGTGTATACTTGCACGCGTATATGTATAAACATAACACACACATATATTTATATACACCATATATATATATATATATATATATATATATATATATATATATATATATATATATGTAAAATTCATACGTAGTACCTACATACACAAACCCTCTAAAAGAAGTATGGAACACAGTGCCAAGTGTAAACATAGGAGAAGAATCTCATTTGCCACTTACCTTAATGCTGGCCACTCCAGTTAACAGTTGTGCTATTTTTGATGACTATGTTATTGAACTGTTCTGTGCTTCTGCTTTCTTAACTACTTGTGAAATGAGGGGCATACTGCTTTTTTACTTTAGGGGTTAATGTAAGAAGTAGAGATAAAATATATAAAATGCCCAATGGTACAAACTGCATACTAGCAGGTACCACTAGTACTATAATATAAATATTATGCATGTTTACTATGATACAAAACTGATTATCAAATGCATTTTACTCAAAAAGCATAGAGGATTATGTTACTTCTCCATTAAACTTTGGGTCATATTCAACATTGCAGACACAAATCCATAATTTTCTTGTTTGAAAACACACTGTAGGCTTTATACAATAGAAAGTAAACAGTGGAAAGTTAAGTTTTCTAACTGACAAGCTTAATCATCAGAAAATTTTAACTGTTTAAATTTTAAGTTAAAAATCCTGGAAAAAAATTGTCTTCTAATACCAAGGAGACCTAGCCAGCGTTTTTTATCACCTAGGCAAATATCTAAGCGAAATTGTAAAGAAAATTCTACAATAGTTCTATGACAGTAAGAGCTTTTTCAGATTTATTAAAATTTCAATGTAATATAGACAGATGCATTTACAACATGGTCAGGCTTTTCATTTCATTTCACAGAGGGATGGCCTGACTTCCATGCAAGATTCCCACTCGCTTTATTCAAAAGGATAATTGGCTAATTCGGCCCAAACAGATCATTCTGTCATCTGAGTTTTCATGCAGTGAACGGGACACAGATGTTGCTGCCTTGTGGGATCAAACATCAGCAATAGAAATGGCAGGGACGACACTGGGCAGACGAACTTGACAAGAGTCGAGAATCACTCTCAGGGATAAAACGATCACTTAAGAGAATAAACACCATGAAATTACTGATTATCTATTTCTTTCAAAAAATCACCCAAAGTGAAGAGTCACCAATGTAATACAAATATCAAATGTAATACAAGCATCCTAACTGGCACAACTGCATAAGGTGACAATCCAAAGTCCTACTCCAAGAAGCAGCGCCCACTCCACTCTCACATTTTACATTATGAATCTTAATAAAAATGATAGCTCTCATTAAATGCATCATCACTAGTACATTGCAATGGGTTAGACAGAATGGATAGCTTTTCCTTCAAGGCTATTTGTAAGTAGCTAATAGCTAGGATCCGAAAGATCCCAATTTACATAAAAAGAAGGCAAAGCCACATTTGCTCAGGTATACAAATCACAACCACACAGACAAAAGCTCTAAGAACTCATAATCTCTTCTTTTTGGGCTTCTGTCAGGGTTGGCTGGCTAATTGGAGGAACTCATGAAAGTACCTTACAATCCAATTAGCACTTCAGTGCAATTAAGTGGTAGAGGCTTCCCTATTCTACAGAGACTGGCTTTGATCTTGCAGTGAAAAGTGTCCTTCCTTAAAGCTGGGGTTTTGATTTTTTTCTCAGTAATTAGTGCTAATTGTAAACCCAAGCCTGACCTGCTATAAACAGAGTGTTTTACCACATTTGACACAAGGACCTTAAATCAGTGTTCTCTTTTGTCTATATTGTACTTGCCTATTAGGAGCCTGGCTATTTTGCTCATCATCTGATGCACAATGGATAAGTACATACTACAGTCAGCTGAAACAAATGCCTTGATCTTAAGAGCCTGTGTGGGCATTTTCACTGACGTCTTTTAAGCCCAGTTACCATAAAAGTAGTTGATTGAATTTCACTTAAGGAATATACTGTAGTTTTTCTGCACAAAGAAGAACTATTTAAAAGTGGTTTCCAAAGAGGTTTAGTGACCCTTGTACGCTTGGAAAATAAAAACAAAAGATGAAAATGGCCTTTTCATTGGAGCAAACATAAAGAACTGCACAAGTCAACAGAACTCTGCTGAAAAATACCTACATCTGCTAAATCAATTCACTGTTTGGACTCATAAAAATAAATAAAAATATAGGTCAATGAGATATCTTTGTTTAGAAATAAGATGTTGCAGATATAAAATCACAGACGTCTCTGAGGTACAGATTAGTTCTTTTACAATTAGCAGGTGATTTCTACACAAATGCTTGATGTCAGGTGGAAAATTTCTCCCATAAATATGTTTTTAAGCCCTACTCCATTCCGTATTTTCTTCATTAGAAAAAACCATCACTGGAGGTAGGCCCACTCCAGATTATACTGTAAGACATTCTGAATCAGGACCAATTTAGTACTCTTGAAGTAGATAAAGGTTACTGTACAGACCCATAATTATTTTTTTAAAAATGTATTTAAGTGGAAACACATTCTACACAAAATATTATGACATCAATTAGCACTTCTTAGAAGTAGCTACTAAATCTAGAAACAATTTTTCTAGAAAGGAAATTAAGTTCAGATATGACCAAAACAAAGAGAAGAGGATCTTAGAAATTCTCCTTCACTGATTTATTTTAATTATTTTAAAATCAAAGTATTGCATGCATAAAACTTAAAAGTCACGTAAGAAAGTCTATTAAAAACTTCCATTGATCTGATCTAGTCCATCCTGTTTTCCTCTCCGGAGGAAATTACTTTCAATTCTTTTAGCTATTGTTTTGGCCATTCACATTTGTCTTTCTAGTTCAGCTAGGATTCCTCTGGTGAAGGGCTCGGAAAGGCTTTTGGGGATACTCCCCATCTGTGTTTTGTGCCCTTAGTCATCAGACTTTTGTCCTTGGTCTCAGGATAGTTTCTCAACCTTTTCAATTCCGGAAACTTCCAAGTCCCAAGAACCCTGATCTCCAATCATCCTTCAGCATCATCTCTTGTTGGGACAGAAATAATGAGGTTATCTGATTGAGGACAACTGGAGGTAGAGGAGATTCGGAAGTGGGATCTAGCTGCTACCTCTACACACTTTCAAGCAATCCTTGTCTTCAGTACCTTCACCTTAGTGTTACCACTGGCCTCTAAAATCTCACATCTTTTTGAGTGGCAATATTACCTACCTGCTCTTTCCTACTTTCAACTGAAAGAATATTTATTTGACTTTACTTGTATTAAGTTGCTTTACCATTCCTCCTTAAATTTTCGCATACACTAAGTGAAATATACACTAAGATAATAACAAAATCAACAAAAATTCCACTTCAATTAATTTTTAAATACACAATTTAATGGCATTCATTCTCCTTACACTGCTTTACATACTTCACCACTACTTACTCTCCCGTGGACTCTCCAGCTTCATAGGTACACCTTAGGAGCTCTGTCCCATTCTCCAAGTGTGGATAAATAACTTCTAAGAAGTATGGATTATTTGCTGGGTAACAATATGATAGTGTCCTGACCTGACTGGGACCCAATAATTCACCCGGGTATTTTCTATAAAATATATTATTCATATCACAGCTGGGGTCTCTGAATTTAGATATTCTTTTCCTCTCTTTTTTATACAGTTTTAAATTATGTATACTAAAGACATTGAGGGTGATGCTTCTGTAGTATTAACAGAACACTAACTGCTAGGTTGCTGCTGATTAGAAAGCTACAGCTTAAATTTTTGTGGTGACAGTAACTAGGTAATTGAAAAACAGAACTAATCCGCCAGCACTTCTTGCATCTGCACGCATGGAAAACGTGCTGATCAATGGTCAGGTTTATGTTCCCTTTTCCAACAGATGGTGAACTATATTTTAAGGCCTGTTTAATAGAACACACTTAATATTTTAAGTAGCATACACAATGAATTATATACAAGTAATATCTTACATGTCTTAAATGTCTAATAATGTATCAACAAAAAGATAAAGATTTTATTTCTATAATTTTACACAGCTTTCTTAGTTAGAAATCACAGCTTACAGTACACTGTGCATCACTATGGTCACCTAGTTTATTTAAGAAGAGATGAATTATTTTAACTAATCTCAGGTATTATTTCCTTCAGTGATTACTTGAAAAGAAAAAGGTCCTAATAGGATGGTAAAATTTAATTAATATGAAATTTTATATCTTGAGACTTAAAAACACGGTTTGAAATTTTCCTGAGGGCTAACAAACAAAAACTGAATATATTTAAAGTGTACACTTGATGTTTTGGTTATGTGTTCAGTTTTAAACCTATAGGGGATTTGATTGTCCCTGGAGGAAAAGAGAAAGAAAAATATGAAAAAAATTACTAAAGAAACAATAACTACACGATTATCTCAGGTAAGTCCCCCCCCCCCTTGTGTTTTTTATTTAATAGATAATAAACTTAAGCCTTGGAAAAATTAAGAAACTTGATTAACATTATAAAACTCTGAATGATAGAGTGAGGATTTGAACCCACATCCAGGGCTCTCAGCAGCTTAACTATGTGGCCACATGAAAGCATTCCTGAAGATTCCAAAACAAAGTTGCTGTGTTCACAAAGTAAACTTAGGAGTCAGCATAAATGATTATAGTTCTGTGATCACGGTCAGGGCAGGGCAATTTCTTCTCATCTGAAAAGGCAATTTAGTCTCTTCTTTTAGAGTAGACACATCTGTTACTCTTGGTAAACTATTCATAAATATGGAAAACACTGGACAAGGACACTAAACTGCACTCATGAAAAATTTGTTCTTACTGTTAAGTAAACGTGGTGAATCATTATAAAAACTCATTGAGCAAAAACAAAATTATTTTAACACAAGCTTTTTTTTCAAGCTGACAATCTGGTGAAGAACCCAGAAATAAATAAAAATGGACTGTAAGCAAATATTGAGAAAGAACACCACAGTAACAGTAAATACACTATGTGTGTCCTTCACTGGAAAGTCTATGACTGTCACCTGAAGTCTAGTGACTCTTATTTTTTATACAATTTTGATACACTGGGTTCCCCCCTTCCAAAGAAGTAAACATTAAAGAAGTACACACAAAAGATGACATATTCATAGAAGGAAGAACACAAGAAAACCAAGACATCACAACCTCAATGAAGCCCTCTCATAAATAACTCAAGAAAAATGGCAGCAGATGTCAAAGGTTGTCAAACCACACCTTGCAGGCAAAATTCAATCATTTCCTGGTTGATGACAGCATCGGGAAAAAGCTGTGTTCACTCACTTATTCCTTGTCCATTGCTATCTTCCATGGCACCACCAGAGCTGAGCAGTAGCAACACAGAGCAGGCATTTCACAAAATCCAAAAGACAGACTACATGGTCCTTTACAAAACCTATCAAATTCCTGATCTACATTATTTAAAGTGTAGATAACTAGTTCTCTATTCCTCAATGGGTCTTGCGGGCATGATGTACAACTGAGTCACCCAGAAACTGTTGGTGCAAGTTTAGTATACCTCTGAATATACTAAATATAGCACTAATGAATGTAATGTAGTTTAGGAAAGGTTTCCAGGAAAATAATTATTTTTTAACTGACACAACATAAACATTTTAGTTAAGTAGAACATTTATATGCACATCTAAATAAATGACATTTCAAATATTCCCCGAAAATTTGGAGGTTTAATTTTTTAAGTTATTATTGGCTCAAGCAGGTGAACAGAATTAAATCATTTCAAATGCCCTTGCTAAAATATTTTTCCCCTTAAGATCAAAGTTTGTGCACTAATTTCCTTCAGGTGGTCCCCAGTCTAAAGGATGGAGAAGGCTCATGTTCCCTTAACTGAGCATGCTGGAAACAGTGATACCAGACAAGTGAATTGGCATTTTTGAAGAACTACTGCTGTAATTTAAACTACTCCTTGATCTTCCCCCAAAGCATTCTAGAGAACCTAATTTCCATAAAACTTTCTAACCCAATTTGAACAGTATAATGTGGACAGTGGGGAATAAATGGGTTTGATCAATTATGAATTTATATGATATGTTAGTAAGCTATTCAGGCATAGTCTTACAATTCAGTATTTTGAGCACTGATGCCATGCTACATAATTTTAAAATGGCAGATATCAGAAAAAATTTCACTAGGGCATATTTGCATATTTAGAAATCTAATTAACCCAAGCATATCTTAAGGCTTTCAAGAGAGAACATACAATAACATTTTTGTCAGCTGAATGTTTGCTTGAAGCAATGCATGAATTTTACCATCAAGTGTAATTTAACCGTTCAACTCTCAATTTTTATGTAGACAATCTGATAGCTGGCAAGACAGAAACTCCTCATCTCTTTTAGGCCGGAGTTCAGCACTCATGAGAAACAAGAGGTTCCTGGCCATTTCAGCACAACACTGTAAAATGCCAGCAATAACCGGGAGGGTGGTACAGACCTAATATCCTCAGCACTATGAGGGGCTGATTTAAGTTCAAGTCCGGTCTAGGCAAGTTAGCAACGTAGTGAAATCCTATTGTAAAATTAAATGAAAAAAAATGGAATTGAGACACAGCTCAGCGTAAAGGCCCCAGGCTTGATTCCCAGTATAAAACAAAAACAAACCCAGAAAAAAGGGAATTTTTTTCTTCTCTGCTACTTTAGATAACTCAAAGCTGCCTTTCTTGAACAAACACTTGAGCCAGATTTAAAAAATAGCCATAATGTTGTATAAATAGCAAAACAATCCTTTTCTTTTTTTCTGAGGAGGAAATAGCTCAAAAGAAGGACAGGTGTCCAGAAAGGGACACTTTCTGAACTGACTCTTCAGGTACTACCTCCTCTGCCCTTAACATTCATTTCTTCTAGTGGCTTTTGTCTCTTTCCCTTTGTTAAGAATCTATGACCACAACCAGGAGGGAGGCAGCAGAAAGCTAAGATCACTTCCTGGGAGTGACTACTTCCCTGCTGAAAGCCAACACTGAGACCCACACTTTCTCTTTGAGGGCCTAGAGGTGGAGATTGGGCCATGGCCAACGCCCTGCCCTCCTGTGAATTTTCCTTTGCAAGTGTGGCCATTTATCTTTCAAGAGTGAAAAAAGATCTGCTTCCCTTGTTACCTCTTTTGCAATCTCTCAGAGGATTACTGCAGATTCAGAGGCTCTGACTGAAAAAACAAACAACAACAAAAACTGTCCTTGTATGGCATTCACCTAACTTGCCAAATTCCCTAGATATTCTTCTGTTACAAAAGCTTAGTAGAGAACATTGTTCTGTAACAAATGGAAATTGCTGCTGTATTAGTTAAGTCAAAACTGGATTTATGAAGAATTCTGATATAGAATGTAGACACAAATTCATACAAATTTCAAGACATAAAGTAAAAAATAAAATCTATGAATTTTATTTGTAGAGTTAGTTCTGCTATAAAGTTTATTTTGAAATCACAGATTTGTCCCAAAGGATTTATATATTAAGGAACAAACTGAGCAAAATACAAATATGTTGCAATCGCTTACACTTATTTCTTTGTCAAAAACACAGAAAACTGTACCCTGCTGCATCAAGCCGGGGAGAAATGCCTACAGCATCTACGAACACACATCCCAACCTCCTAGCAGCTTAGTCATGAGCCTCACTCGTCCACATCTGATTATTCTGTTGAATTTTAGATACGTCTTTTTCTACTTCACCATAACTTTCTTATGAGAAATTTTACAAATAAAATTTAAGTCTTTTTCAAAGTACAATGCCACAGATATTGTAGTGAGTATATATAATCCTGTGTAGTATTACTGTGCATTTCTTATTTAAAACATCGAAAATTGTGCTATTTTTCATCAGACCCCTATCTTTTTAAAATTTTATATGTTACTGATTTAGTTTTGAGTGGTTCCACTACCCCATTTTTTCCATAAGCTACAATTTTGTGCATGATGTAATGACATTTAGAAACATGTATGTCACCTTATAACAGAACTGACAATGAATCAGATTTTATTGCTATATTAAAGATCAAAGAAGGGCAGAAGACAGTCAAGAGCATTTTAGTTTGTAAAAAGATATAAGTAATTTTTGATTTCCTGGAGTATCAATCTTGTAGTGTAGAAATAATTAGCTCATGATACTTGACTTTCTAGAGTACACTGGGCTCCCTTTACTAACCAACCAATGCAGCTGAGATGACGCCTTCTCCAGTAAAACTCCCCCATCCCCAAAGCCATCCCTAGTGACATGAGATTTTTCAGTCATGTCCCATGTGCTCCAAGCTACCTGCTCCTCTCTCCAGCTCGGGATTCATCTCATCATACTGCAACTGTTTGCTTCCTTATTATCCTCTTTCATTAGACTGTGAGCCCTTTAGAGGTCTCTTTTTACATCTATTTGGATACTGAACATGTAGCACAGTGTCTAACACAGGGGTGTTGCCCAGCCAATGTTTGAGAAGGAAGGACAAAGGAATGTCCAGGTCCCGAGCCTAGGGCTTTGCAATAGAATAAGCACTCAAAAAAAAAAAAAAAAAAAAAAAAAAAAAAAAAAAAAAAAAAAAAAAAAAAAAAAAAAAAAAAAAAAAAAAAAAAAAAAAAAAAAAAAAAAAAAAAAAAAAAAAAAAAAAAAAAAAAAAAAAAAAAAAAAAAAAAAAAAAAAAAAAAAAAAAAAAAAAAAAAAAAAAAAA